>PVIJ01013494.1:0-44913 GCA_004024925.1 Scalopus aquaticus
AACATGGAGCTTCCATACGACCCAGCAATCCCACTTTTGGGAATTTACCCAAAGGATACAAAAACACTAATCCAAAAGGATACATGCACCCGTATGTTCATTGCAGCACTGTTCACAATAGCAAAGGTATGGAAGCAACCCAGATGTCCAAAAATAGATGATTGGATCCAGAAGATGTGGTACATATACACAATGGAATTCTATTCAGCATGGAAAGAAGATAAACACATGCAATTTGCAGCGACATGGATGGAATTAGAGGGGATCATACTCAGTGAAATAAGCCAGAAAGAAAGAGAAAAATATCGAATGGTTTCACTTATAACAGGACTATAGGGAGGCCGGGTGGGAGAGAGACAATCAGTGGGGGGGGGGGAGGGAGCCGGAGGGAGGGAAGGGAAAGGGCACAAAATGGAATAGAAAAGAACACAAGGGACCATGGAGATGGATCACGGGTGAATTGGTGGTGGGCTACCCAAGGGGAATGCAAAATGTAAAAGACATAAATAACAATAAAAATATATATTATATTAAAAAAAAAAGAATGAAAACGAGGGGTTTCTTGGTCATTCTGTGCAGCTCCCAACAGCTATTGTTTTATCTGATTTCTAGAAAACATGAACTTAAGTCTCAAGTTCCCTGCCAAATGCTTTTTTCGGGAAGTCTTAACTGGCAGGATCGTGTGAAGGAGTTTAAACACTGTAAAAATACTACATGAAGTAAGATTTAATGTTTCTAGTGATTGGAAAGTAGAAAGTATAATGCAATTATACAAATATATGTATCGGTTTATTAATGTCCTATCCCCCCAACCAAGCTTGATAAATAATAACTTCCGAGCTTTAATAGCCCCGCTTCTTTCCAAGAACGACTCTGTGGTCCCGCTGCCCCAGCTGCCAGAACTGGGATTCAGCCCAGGTCCTCTCTCCTACCCCACCTGGACCCTCCGGGGCCCTTCTCCATCTCTCAGGGAGGTCTGACTTGAGTCTCTTGGTGGGGGTGGGGAGCATGTCACATTTTACCAAATCTGCCTCCAAATGCACGAGCACTTCCACACAAAGCCGGGCTGCTTCCCACACTGTGAGATGCTGATCTGAGTGTGAAACTCCAGTTTCTGCTTTATGAAGCCAACTAAATCTCGACACGCAGCCGCTGCAGACAACAGCTGGCACCCGGGAGGGAGGAGCGAGAGCCCGGGGCTGCTGCCTGTCTCTGCGGGAATGGAAACACCAACGAGGCGGTGTGTCGCTAACACATCGCTTGAACCCTCCAAATTGTGTCTCTGACCTATTTTATGAAACAAAACAAAACAACAAGAAAGCATGGGATCCCACAGTGGTTTTCCAACTTTATTAAAAATAAGTACAGGGCCTCCCTGGTGGAGCAACAGGTTAAGCGCAGCACTGCGGAGCTGCCGGCAGCTGTGGCGCGAGTTCCATGCCCGGCTGGGGGGATTCCCACAGGGCGCAGCAGACCTCTCCTGCCTCGCCTGCTGCTCCCCTTAGCCGTGTACTTCAGCAGATCTGCCTGTTCTGCTCCTCACTCTGTCTCTGGTGAACCCTTTCACCACCCTACACCTCTGTCCTGCGCCCCAGCTTGTATGCAAAAATAAATAAATCCTTTAAAAATAAATAAATAAAAATAAATTAAAAAGTATAATATAAGCTAACATCAAAAGAAATGTTGTATACCCCCTAGACAGATGCAACCTTATAAGAATTACTTTCAAATACCTAAATGCTTTTGTATTTAAGTTAATGCCAAACTTCAGGACACACAGACTGGTTTGTTTTTCCACACTGATGGTTCGACTTTCTGGTCCCAGTTAAAGCCAGAGACTCACAGGACACTTCGTTTCCTCTCTCCACCCTGTAACAACCCCACAGGAGGATCGGCCCCACAAGACCAGGCTTGATGGCAGAACAGTCGCCTTTGCTCCTCGAGTTTAGGCGTGCATCTGCTCTGCCTTCGCCCAGGTAGCTCGCACTGTGGGGGTGACCTATGGGGCAGCCCTCTCCCCGGGGGACTGGGAGGAGGGCCTTCGACAAGTCCCCTCTCTGGCAGGGGGATGACCTATGGGCCTGCCCTGACACCCACCCACCCAAGCCCACATCCCCCTGCTGACACCACTCAGGCACAGCAGGCCCGCCAGGAGGACAGTGTCCTGGGAAGAATCCCTCCTGACCTCCAGATATTAACACCTCCATGGTTTCAGCTACTTTCGAACCAAGACCTCTCCCGCGGGTCAGCATCAGACACAGCGGCTGGCGGCAGCCGGCGTGGATGAGAGCGGAAGCTGAGCGGCAGACAGCTGTTTGCTTCCTCAGACCAGGACACAGAGGCGTGTGGCTGCCCGAGTCCCCACGAGGTAGCCCGGGACGGGGCCCCTGAGACTTGAAACTGCACCCCTCTTCCACTTGTCCGCTTCCCTGAGGAGCCAGAGATGAGGTTCTAAGCGCTTAGAAAATATTCAGCCAGACCCTCCATGTCCATCCCTGAGTTGCACTCACTTCCCCGAACACAGTTTTATATTTAAACTGCAGAATCGATCCACACTGAGGGTGGGTTAAGCTGCAGCGACATGCCTGTGCGGTTTAAATGCAGGAATTTTTTTCAACATTCATTCACCTACGTATAGGCCTTTCAGCTGCTTTCCTTACTCCTCCTTTCTGTGGTTGCACAAGCACCGACCCGAGTTCCTTATGACAAGCACAGAGGAGAAGACAGAGAATAAGACAGAGAAAACGAGCACAGCTGCTCTTCAAAGCCACACCTCTCGTCCCACCCCGGTAGATGGCACTGACCAGCACTGGTGATGCCACCGCTACGTGCAAGAACCTGAAGGGATGTTGCATTTCCTCGCAGAACAGAAATACTTTCTTTCCTGGTTATGATTTAAGAAAGAAAAGATAATGAGGAAGAATGTGGGAAGAAAGGCTTCCTTTTGTTTTGGAAGGGGGGCAGAGTTTGCACCCCTCTGCAAGGTTGGGGGGCTCTGCTCTGTGCCCCCCTGAACTACAGACAGTCAGACAGATGCCCTGTGTGCCCCTCGCTGAGCCCAGGCCCAACTGCTCCTGAGCGAGGCTCAGATGATGATGGAGGAGCCAAAAAGGGCAGGGGTAGCCCGGACGAGCTGTCCCAGCATGACGGACGGCTGTGCCATTAACACGTCACAGACTGTGGCCACCAAGCCAGCAGCTCAGTCCCTTCCTGTTCCTTTCATGTTCTAGGTCCCATCTCTTAGGATTCTGGGGGTGGGAGAAGCCGCATGAGACAGAGGTCAGGATGTAGTCTGTTGTCCCTGCTCCAGGAGGGTGCAGCTCAGATGGGATAGGGCCAGCCTGGCATTTGCCTAATGTCGTGGACATGAAGAGGAGGCAGACAGAAGCCTTCGGTGTTTATGTCATTAAGAAACAGTTCTGAGGCCTCCCTGGTGGTGCAATGGATTAAGTCGCAGCACTATGAAGCTGTCTGCAGCCACTGCAGCACAAGTTCGATTGTCGGCCAGGGAGCTTCCCACAGGGCACAGCAGACATCTCCTGTCTCCCTGCTGCTCCCCTCAGCAGTGGATTTCAGTGGATCTGCCTGATCTTCTCCCCACTCTGTCTTAGGTGAGTCCTCTCACCCGCCACACCTCTGGCCTACACCCAAGTTCTTGTATGCATAAATACATAAATCTTAAAAAAAAAAAAAGCAGCAGCAGCAGCTCTATGCAGTGGCTGTGAGAGAACAGCAAGGTTATAGGGATGAAACCAGTGACATTTGTGTAAAATCTTTATAATTGAAAACTACAAAATACAGTGAGGGAAACTGAATAATGCCTAAGGAAATGCAGCATGTTTGTGAGTTAGGAAACTCAAAATTATTAAAATGTCCACTTACTCTAAATTAACATATAAAATTAATGCAAAATAAATTTAGAGCAACAACAGAGGTGCAGGGGTGAAGGTGTAGAACTTGTTTTAATCTATGAAAGTCCCTTTTAGGGTTGATCTAGGAAAAATTATTAAGGGGACAAATTTTCACCTACCTCTGGTTCACCCATTAATTTAATAACAAAATGGAAGCATCATGTAATTTTATCACAAATATTTACTAAAGTTATAACTTCTACTTTCTTAAATTTTATGAAAAAACCATAACCTCATAGATCCAAATAGCTCAGTGAAACTAAACACGATTAATACACCTTGGTAAATCATGGAAAAGCTGCTGAAAATCATAAAGAGGAAATCTTGGAAACAGCAAAAATCAAAAACAAAAGGTTAACACAACCACAGGGAAGAAACACTATGAATAATGATGCGTTCACATCAGAAAAAAAAAAATGGAGAGAATGAGAATGTAATAGAATGATAACTTTGAAGTACAGAATTTGCCAACCCAAAATTATATACCCAGAAAAAATATCCTCCAAAACAGAAAGTGAAGACCTTTTCAAATATTGAAAGTTGAAAGAATCTGTTACTGGCAGATCCACATTATAAGAAATAATAAAAGAAATTCTTCAATCTGAAAAGAATGGAACCCCATCTACAGGGAAGAAAAAGAATATAAAAAATAGTCAATATATAGGCAAATAGCTGAGGGTGGCCCTCTGCCTCACCCTCTTTGAAGGGGGATCCCAGAGGCACCACTCAGTGTTCATCAGTTCCTTCACTGACATTTTTCCTAATCTGTTTTCATTGTTCTTCTAGTTGTCCCTTCAGCAAATATAATACGAGCCCTTAAATTATCACAGTTACACAGGATCAATATTGTACCACTCCCCATAAAACATAGGAACCTTCTAACAATATAGTTCCATTTATCACCATCCTTAGTTCTATAGTCACATGTTGCCTCTATAGACTTCATAACCCTCCCACTACAGTGTCACACAGTATCATCCTTCTAAGAAATTAAGAGAATAAATGGAGGGGTGGGTGGATGGGAAAGGAAACTGGAGTCCCCAGGGCTGAGCAGAGGGGTTGCAGGAGGTATTTCTGGAATAGATAACTACTGTTGCCTATTTAGGTAAAACGTGGAGCAGCTTAGTGAAGAAAAGGAAAGATATTTTGAGACAAGGAAACAGCACGTGTGGGAGGCAGGAGGACCACCAGGCAGGTGTGCTGGGGAGGCTGAGCCTGTGCCCAGGAGGCAGAGTCCTGCTAGCCTCACCTGTGGCAGAAGAACAGTCTTAAAGGCACCAAATTCCTACCATCTTATCAGGTGCCTGCAACCTGCAGGAAACATACTAAAATGCTTTATTAGTCAAGTTAGGCTAATGGTGAATGTTGTAACAAACAACCCCAAAGCTCAGTTGTTTTACACAGGGAAGTCTGTTTCTCATTAACTTCACCTTCCAGTGCAGGTGAGTTGGAAGGGAGGAGGTGGGGACAGGGGGTTCCTGCCCTGCAGACTTTCAGCAAGGGACCTACTTCCATTAAAGGACTCTACCTTTGTGTAGGACTCTGGGGCTCCTCCCTGGCAGGTGAGGGGATTTCAGGTTTCAAGGAGGTAAGTTATTCCAGGTCTGACAGTGTCACCTGTCACTCCCCCAACACCACTGACCCACTAACTGCAAGAAAAGCCGGGAAGTATGACCTCACTGTATGGCCCAGAGAAAAGGAGAGAAAGGGCAAATTAGCCCTCAAGGAATGTTGCCTTAGATTTAAGGAAAATGCATTAGTGACTCATTATGCTAGAGCAGAGTAGTAAGCTATAGCTCCAGGGTCAAACCTGGCTTACCGCTCTCCCGCCTCCTCCCAGTCCCCAAGTTCACAACTCTTGACACAGCACTAGAAACCAATTATTTTGAGTCTGAGTTATGGCCCTGCACAAGGTGGGGCACGGGGCACGCATGTGCCGGGCCAGTCACTAAAGCAGGTGTAGTGACCCTCCAGTCCGGAGCATAGGAAACCGAGGCTCAGGGAGATGTTGTGATTCACCCTGGAAGATGAAATATGGAATATCTGGGTTTGAGGTCCAGATCTATTCGGCCCCAAAGGACATGCATATTCTTTCCTCTGCTTTACGCCAAGAATCTTTAGCCTGTACATCAAGGAGTATGGACATTCCTCCTGTATCTGTTGCATAACCTACTGGCGGTGTCCTTGCTTTTGCCCAGAGCTCTCCTCTAAGGTTGCCAAGACCCCAAGGGAGTGGTGCAGCTGTGGGTACGCCAACCCAATCAATCAGAGGACATTACCGTCAGCTGCCGGCTCCTGGAGAGCCCCGAGCTTTCTGTAAATAAATAGCAATGTTTCATCAGATAAAATCTGGGACTCCTGCCTTGAGGTGAAGGACTGGTGCTCCCATCCCAAGGACTGCAGGGCATTTGGGGGAACTGGTGGCCACGTAAACCATACTGCTGGCCCACTCACCATTCTCGTTACGACCCCCATAGAGAAACGCTGGCTTGTCTGTTAGTTGTGGTTCGAGTCTGACGGCCAGATGAGGCGGAGACTCAGGTGCAGGAAGAGCGTGCACTGAGGAAGTTGCGTGGAGGTGGAGATTACCTCCTCGCCAGGAGAAACAGGTGGGGGTGGGGTGGAGGGAAGCTGCCTGCATTTAATTTCTGCTTCCGACTTAACTCCTGGGAGCTGTTTCATTTTCTAAGATGCAAAAAAGGTGGATAAGGTTTGAGGAACCGTTCTGACACCTTCTCAGTTCCCATTAGGAGGTGGGAGCCGTCCCACCAAAAGGAGGCGCTGCCTCCCCCGCTATTGGCCTGTCTGATTGCAGTCTTGACACCCTGGAATGAAACAAGTCAGTCGCCAAAGGCCCACTAGAGTGAGAAAACCAACACAAAGGCTCAGCAAGCTCTCCTGCAGGGGCACACCGTGTACGATTCGCCGCCTTGGCGTCTGGGGTTGTTCCAAGACTTGACAGCAGTGCATGGCGGGAAGGGAAGCAGCTTACACCTAAGACCCTGAGATTTGACCCCAGCGGTAAGCCCTGGGATGCTGGCAGGTCTGTCCACATCTCCTGCCCAGGGTCCTCTTGTATCAAGCCAGGAATGTGAGACCCCTATACCACCACGGAGCAAGAATGAACCCCAAGAGTCCCGTGGGGTTCAACTCTCCGAACCACACCCTTTCCGTGATTAACAGGTTAGACTCCAATCTCAAATACACCTGGTATACAGTGTGAGCCAGAGAGAGAACCACGGTCCCCTTCTTCCTCCAGACAGAATATGGAAGAAGGAATCCTGGACCATGTCCCAAACCAGAGATGGCAAACCGCTGTCCACGCAGACCTCGAGAGCTGTTCCCATGATGAAGCCTCCTGAGGAGATGGGATTTCTCGAGAGCCAAAACATCACAAACAACCCAGAAGAAGCAAACAATTTGGAATTAAAAAAGCATCTTTCCAGTTTACTTTAAAACTTGCCAGTGACTACACTTGAGGAGAAAAACCACTTAGGACACAAAAATGAACAATGGGTGTAAGAAAATAAAATAAATAAATTTAAAAACAAACTTGTCCGTGACCTGCCAGAACACATTTGAACATCACTTTACTTTTCTTTGATTTTCATCATCATTTTTAGCACAGGGAATGACCAGCCAGTGGTGGCACTGATGGTATTTGTAGAACTGAAAAGCTTAACCTAGTCCCTAATTTTACAGATGAGAAAGCTAAGCCCAGAGAGGTCAAGTGATCCACCCCAGCCACACAGCTGGCTGAACACAGGACCAGCCTGGGTCTCCTAACCTCTTCCTCCTAATTCCACACTTTCAGGAGTCGCTGACCTTCAGAAGACCACCTTCCCCTGCTTGGAACAGCCCCAAATGCTTGAAATAAGCACCCTGGAACTTCAGCATTTAAAGACTCTGTCTGGACTCTAATTTATGAATTTTTATATCCCCTTTGTCCAATGTCCACAGGTCTTATTCACACCAGTGTGTCTGCATTTTGCTTTCTAGGCTCACTTGCTCTTCATTGGAGGCTTAAATGTCTACAAAACTCAGGCATGTACTCTGCAAGCAGGTCCCCCATCTGCCCCAGCCTCAGAAGCGTCACTAGTATCCACTAGTTTTTATATTTTGCTGAATCAACATCTTGTAATGTCCAACATCTGTCTTTGTTTGACTTAATTTACTCACAATTCCCCCCAACTCCTTCCATTTTGCTGTAGTGGCAACATTTCATCTTTCCTTGTGGCTGAATATATTCTACGATGTGGACAGACCACATTGTCTGAATCTAGTCCTCTATCAGTGGACACTTAGGTGGTCTCCACTTCCCAGCTATCGTAAATAATGCTGCAATAAACATTGCTGAACATGGTTTCTTTGAGTTGGTGTATTTGTGTTCTTCGGGTAGATGCCCTCCTGTGGGGTAGCTGGGTCACGTGGTATTCCATTTTCCGTTTTTTAAGGTAAATCCAGACTGCTTCCCAAGATGGCTGCAAAGGTTTAATTCCCACAAGCTCTAGCCACGTCAGCTCTGAACTCCCTAACAAGACCACTAGAGCCCACAAAGCAACCACCAGTGTTTTCTAAGAATTAAGTGGAAAGTCAAGTTCCCAAACACACACCTGCCGCCTGGCTGGGCTGCTCTGGGGTTTGAGCTCCAGGGAACTGGGCACAGGCCTTGCACGGCATGCTGAGACATCCACAGGTGGCATTCTAGAACACCGACTTGTCGACACACTCAACCCGGAGAGCTGAGGCCACCAGACTAAAGAACACCAGGCAGAAACCCCGTGACTGTTTTAGGGTTCTTTCCATGATTCAAGTAGGCACTTGAAGATTGTTTATGACAATAAACAATTAAAGACAAAATCCAATTTGCCCAAGAACATGCCATCATTGTTAGAAATTAAACTGAACTTGATTGAGGAAGCTGAATCAAACTGCCCCTCCCCGCCCCCAGCTCGAGGAGGCTGTCCCAGCTTGGGACTCCTGACTGCCAGACACCCCAGCTGAGGCGGGTCCTGCCCCAGGGCGTGGCAGCCCCAGAGGCACCGCCTGCCTCCAAAGATGGGGGATACCCTTGCTGCCCCATCTCTGCTCCCTCACTCCCAGCCACCAGCTCTAACGGGAAGTCCCCCTTGGACAGCGGATGCCTCCTGGGCGGGGGTCCTATGATTAGCCTGGTGGGAACAGAGGGGAAGAAAACTCCGATTCGAAGCGCGGCTTTCCCAACTCCTCTCTAAGGTCGCTCTTTGCCCCAAAGCAGCTTTACCAAAATCATTCCCCAAGAGAGCCTCGACCTTTGTCCCCTTGCATTTCAGATAATCATTTGGGCAACTAGAGAAAGTTGCGCTGCCCTCAAACTTCGCTTTCTCCTTCCCTTTGGCCCCTGGAGACCAGGAACCAATCCAGACCCGCTCGCGTTGCCGCGGAGGTGACCCCTCAGCCCCCGGGGCCGCCAAACGCCTGAGCCAGAGCTCGTCCCCCACCGTCCGTTCCGCAGAGGCGCGCGCAGCGGCCCCGAACTGGGTTGCCCTGAAAGTTTCCCGCACTCCTGACATCCCAGCATCTCCAGCGACTCACTGGCCCGGAGTAGCCCCGAGGCGATTCCCGCGCTTCCGACGCACCTGGTGGGTCCCCCAGGCTAGACCGCAGCTCCAGCCTCCCCAGTGGCGGGTTTCTCAGGATTCCCCCGTCGGCAGGGGAATCGGGGTGTCGTCCTGTCCCTGCCCAGGGTCGCGGGCCGGCCGGGCCGGTCCCCCGAGACACCCGAGCGCCGCCTGGGGCGCGCTGTGTCACCACGCGCCAGGCGAGTCGGGGCGACTCGGGGCGCCCCGGGCGCACGGGGGGCGGCGGCGCCCTTACCTCGCTGACGATGGTGGACTGGGCCTGGGCGTAGCGCCAGCCGCCCCGGCACGGCACGAGCGGCGCGGAGCGGTTGGGGAAGGCGGCGAGCGGGTCCGCGCAGCTGAGCGCGCCCGCGGTGGGGCCGCTGGCGTTGGCCGCCTCCAGGAGGTAGCGCTGGCAGCTGCCGTTGCCGCGCGGCGCGGGGCCCTGGCGGGCGGGCGCCGTGCGGTTCCACTCCTCCTCGGGGCTCCACCCGCAGCGCTCGGCCAGGGCGGCGGCGCTCGGCCCGCGGCACCAGTAGTGGTCGGGCCGGCTGCCCAGGAAGACCACGCTGACGAAGAGGAAGGCGAAGGTGATGCCCGTCAGGCACAGCAGCAGGAACACGCGCCGCTGGAAGCGCCCGAACTCGCCGGCCCTCTGCAGCACCTCGTCGAAGGAGGGCATGGTGCGCCCCGCGGCCGCCGGCCTCCCCGACTCGGCGAGTGCGTCCTGCCGCCCGCAGCCCGGGCCTCCGAGTGGCCCGCCGGCCCGCGCCCGCCTCCTTTACCCCGCCGCCCCCCCTCAGCGCCCGCCTCACACCCCTGGGCGCCGTGCCAGCGACGGCCTGTCCTCTTGCCCCCCCAGGCCTTGGTGCCCCGCGTCCCCGCCTCGCGACGGGGGTCGCCCGCCACTGCGGGAGCCGCGCTCCCGGGGGACGCCGCCGCGGGGACGAGGTGGGCGCCGGGTGGGCCCGGGCGGCGCGATCTGGGACCCGGCCCGGGACTGCGAGTGACGGGCACAGCCTTCGCGTCCTGGCGCGCAGCTCCATTGGGCCCCCGGCCAGCAGCCGGCTCTGCAGTTGGCCCCGGGTCAGGCTCCAAAAGCTGACAGTTCAGGTTCCCCCAACTCCGCCAGCGGCTCCGCGAACCTGGTCTCCTCGGGGTCGGAGGGTCGCGAAGGAAAGACCAACCACGCCCCAAGTCTGAGCCCCAGCCACCCTCTCCAGGCCGCACCTCCCTGAGCAGCTCGTGGGCCACGCAGCGAGGTTCTCTCCTGCCTTTTGTATGTTGCTAAAAACAATCCTGCACAAATTCTGGGCTCTTCAGTCTGTTCTCCTGCTTGATGTGTCTACTGATGCCAGAATCTCGCTTTGATTATAATGGCTCCGTGATGGTTCTTAGTGTCTGACAGGACAAGCCCACACCTGCTCGGCCGGCATCTTGTTCCTCTTCAGGGTTATCTTGGCTATTTTGAGGCTTTTTTTATTTCCACGTACATTTTCTACTTTAATAAGTTTCCTGGAAATTATCTGGAGATTTTAGGTCTGGAGCAGAGAGGAGGGAGCACAGGGTCAAGGGTGGGGGGCTGTGTTTCAGTGGAAGGTGAACTATGGCAACCATACCTGACATGGGGGGAATCCTACACTTCTATAATGCAAACAGTGCTGTACACTCATATTAACACAATAAAAAGTTTAAAATAAAATTTAAAAAATAAAATAGTCATCAAAAGAATTGCACATGCATTTCTCCCACTCCTTTGTAGGCACTTGGAGAGAAGACCTAAATCACAGTCACTTTTCCATCTTAAAATAGTGACATCCGTTCTGCCTCCGCTCTGTACTGTGTGGCCACACTGGTCACATGTGGCTAAATTAAGCAAAATGAAAAGGTGCATTCCTGATGAGCCATGTTTCCAGAGCCGAGGAGCCACATGCGGCCAGTGGCAACCACGCTGGACTATGTGGTGTGGGGCGTTTCTTCATGAGGCCTCCCTGCTGGGCAGCAGTGGTGTTTGTTAAGTAGAAACAATTACAGCCAAATGGTCCATATTCGATTTTGGTAAAATACACTGGTTAACTCTTGTTGAAAGGTAATTGTTCAAATTTAGTCATCTAAAATTTTATGGGTGGCATTTTTTATTGCATTTAGGAATGAATAGACCAGGTAGTATGGTATATTGATCACACACTGATTTACCAAAATAGGTCGACATGAGATTTGTGCTGTTTGTAAAGCACACCAAAAAAAACATGTTTCTTTGGGAATTCTGTGGTAAATGTTGAAATAAGACCTTTTGCAGACATCCATTGAAAGAAAATTTAGCAAGTGAAAATTTGGCCAGGGCCTAAAGAAAGAACATTACAATCCTATTTTCCCTTTTGGTTGTTCACCAGTGGGTAAGAACGCTTGAAAGGCTCTGCTTCTTACCTTATTTGGCATGAGGAGCAGTTTTTTCCTTTCACATGTGAGTGTAGTAAAAATTCCAGAGCGTGCCCATTATTCCGTGGCCTAAAATTAGACCTCAACATTGATTGATAAATATGGGGGGCAGTAAGGGGAGGAAGGCTCTGAGGGCATCGGCACTGGGGCTTCAGTGGAGGGGGAGGGCACCCATCTGGAGCAGGGAAGCTGTGCCCCTAAATTATATAGTTACGTAAATGATTGGGAAATCCTTAAAATAGAGCAAAAAAGATAGATTGACAAATATTCATGATCATCTTTCTCTGACTTATTTTCTTTCTAGTAGATCAGTTTCCTAGGAGGAAATTTTCCATCTTCTGAGAAGATATACAGATTCTATCATCCTTTTGAAAGCTGTGCTCTCCCTATACACGAGGCCCCTGGGGTCTTACACTTAGAGCCTCCCCTGAAGAGGGGCAGCCACGGAGAAGATAAGCCAGCGACACAGATGCTCCAGAGCTGCATGTTGACCAGGCACAAAAACCCCATCGAGGCTAGAGGAGGTCCTCGCCATGCTCTAAACCCGACAACAGCAGACCCTTCGCCACATGCCTGTTCTGCACGGGTGGTGTTGTGCTCCTGTGCACGGACGAGGTGGGGTGCACGGATGAGGTGAGGTGCACGGACAAGGTGAGGTGCACGGATGAGGTGAGGTGCGTAGCGACTCTTGGGGAAACATGTTCATCACGCATGGCTTAGACCAGATGTGGTAAATGGGCTTCTTCTTACGTCCCACCCCACTCCTTGGCAGGAGTTACCTGGAGCACTGTGCTGAGAATACCTTTCAGTTGCGTGGAAGACAGACCCCCTGGGTTGGGGTGTCCACTGCAGGTCAAGTAGGGGGCAGGTATGAGTGCAGCAGAGGTGACACCGTCCTTTTGGCCAGTGCTGCCTGCCTGGGATGTGCCAAATCGCCGCAGCACTGGCCAGGGGTCCCCAAACTCTTAGAACAGTCACATGTCCCCAATACACACCAAAATATGTCCCATCCAGTGAATGCCTTCACTTCGCTGAGATCTAATGAAATTTTCTTAGAATAATCTGTTTGTATATTTTGTGTCCATTCCAGGGGGACCCCCAAGCTTCAGGCCATGTGATCACTCTCATTTGGAGGCAACACGAGCTTGATATGAACGCTCAGGCCTGCTGTGTGGAGCCAGCCGCGGCTGGTGGGTGCGCGCCATCCTCTCAGCATCAGACCTCAAAGCCACTTTGCTGGGTTTTTCCCCCCAGTCATCAAGGAGGTGAAGTAAAAAAGAAAACATGAAATCTTGATAAAGATGGGCTGTCAGAGAAAATAGCTTGCATGTGCTGTAGTAACATCTGCTCCCTGGGGGCTTTGTGAAGGTTTTGCTGATGAGGTCACTGTGTTAATTGCCAAATTATTACCCAAGGTTTTTTGTTAGTGGGCCTGGTCATGGATGAGTGTGTCTTTTCAGGAGGTGCCTTCAGTGGCCTGGTAGTGCTTCCCCTTGGGTAGGAAAAGCAGCACAAAGCTGTCCACATACATGAGCCCGTGTTGGCATCCGCAGGTGGAAAGCAGTCTCGGAGCGCTGGGACCAGCAAACTGTCCACCTCCCCGCGGACGGGACTTTAAAACAGAGGCGTGACCGTTCCTGAAAATTCCACTGCAGAGACAGAGTTATGGACGCGGAGGGACACTGCCGAGGCAGCCAGATTGAGAATCGGGCTACAAAGGCCCCACCCCTGCAGGGCTTCTCGGCCCTCTGTGGCGAGGGCTTGCTCGCGAGGCTGCTCCTGTGTGTTCCAGGCTAATCTGCCGTCTTTCTGGGCAAGACACCGCTCCAGCCACGGTGCGTGCCCGGCCCGGGGCAAATGTGGTGAACCCCACTACAGCAGAACTGTGTCCACCCCTGGCCAGGCACCACGCACTTGGCAATGTCCGGTCACTCAGAGTCCCCCGATGCTGCTCCCAGTGGGTGCACAGACCTGATTACAGACAAGAAGCAACAACTCAACACCAGCTCCAGTAGTGTGCATATGCAATCCACTGTTCCAATAAAATAACGAACCTCCGTTGCCATGACAATGCTTTGCGGTACCCCAGGAGGAAGCTGTGCCCCTGTGCAGCACGCAATGCGGATCTGTGGACGAAGCTGTTTCCCCACGCGGCCGTCTGCGGGTACCAGCACGCGGACTTTGGCATCTTCCCTTTTGCTCTTGTACTCTTTAAAGTCTTTTCTGCATCTAGTTATTTTTTAAAACACTTATACTACAGCACTTGCTATATTCCAGGAAGTGCTTTACTATTCGTCACACAATCTCTTTAACGCAAGTCATCCTTACAACAGGTGGTGCTGTTATCACCTCCTTATATAGATGAGGAGGTGGGGCGAAGGGCGCAAGAACGTACCCAAAGCCCCATAGCGAGTGGATGGCGCTGAATAAAATTATTCTGAAGCGATGCTGCAGTGAGTGTTTTCCTCAGGGGTCTGTGCTGCTGTTGGAAGAGTGCACCCCACTTGGAGCCTATCACCCCAAGCTGAAGGGGCCAGCCCCTCTCCCTGCTGGCACCTGCCCAGACCCTCAAATTTCAAGGGGCAGTGCAGACGGGCAGAGGCAGTCAAGAGCTACCCATCTGGGGGTGCCCTGCTAATTTCTGGGTTAAAGACTTTCTGTTTGGAGTTTTCCTTCCCTTTGGAGTTCATTTTTTTCACATTTTAAAAAAATGGTCACTTCCCCAGGGCATAGGGAAATCAAAGACTAAATTTTAGTTATGGTTGAATCAAGAAATAACTTCCTTGTAAAAGGTACAGTAAAATTAAGATCCTTGAACTATTTCATGATATAAAGTCAATGAGTTCAAGTTCTCCTTTCCTTGAAATATAAAGGCAGAATTTACAAATTACAGTATTCCATGTCACTGCGCGTGTATTCACACAGACCTCCCAATACAGATTGGAGGGTACAGGTGGAATATTCGATTCTGAGATTTTTATAACTGTCTGAGACGTGAAAAGCTGAAAGTCACTGGAAAAATCCAAACACAATCTTCTCAAAATGTGGTTCAAAGGAGAAAGAGAACATGCACACCCAACCAGGAAATTTTATATAAACGAGCAGTTATAGGACCACTGGTTGGAGTATATGCAAATATTTCTGTTATTTTTTCTTTTTATCGCATTGAGTTCTAGCTGATTGTACCATCAATCTTAAGTATCTTTGAGACACCACTATAAATACAAAGACAAAAGGCCAAGAGAACGTGAAAAGAAGGTCTTTGTAGCTAAGAAACTAGTGTGAACACAAGATGGAGCCATGTCTTGGGTTCTCCCTGGAATCCAGCATCCAAATTCTAATCCCAAATTTACAGTGAGACACAGAGCGTGTGGGACAAGCTGCTTTTCCTAAAGGCAGGTCACCAGCTCTGTGTTGTCATTTCTGCTTCTCTGCCCATCAGGAGCCAGCCGATGGGCCCTCCCCTGGCCTCAGGGGGGAAGCCCAGTCACCTCCCCTACTGCACACCTCAGTAAGTGCCCAGGGTGACAAGCAGGTCACGGCACCAGAGTTTCCCTGAGAGGTGTCCTCAGAAACCAGAGCCCCCCTCACTTAACCGACCCGCATTGTCAAAGGCAGGCTGACACCCCGTTCCATTCACATCATCTCACTGGAAACCCCTGCCCAGGTTTTCCTTCATTCCTCCCGCCTGCCCTCGGGGTTCTCCAAGATTCGTGGGACAGATGGAGAAAAGGCCCAACTCTGCCCTGCGCTGGGCCTCTCTGGTCCCTCCGAGCCATGCTGAGATGCAAACCCCCTTCCACTCCTGGGGAGACCGACACTCTGTAAGGTCACCATCGTTTGTCCCCCAAAAGACAGGGTTAGTGACCCGGGGTGGGAGGGGTCCAGTACATTTTGGGTCCTGGGACCCCCAGGAGCTCAGGCTCCTCTGCAGGGGTATTGAAGGAGGGGTTTCCACGGTCTGGGGGACACTGCCCTCAATCATCTTTGCTGCTTCTCCCTTGACTTTTGTGATTAAGACTTTTTTTTTCTTTTCCCTTTAGTTGTCTGGTTTGGTTTTGTTTGTTTTCAATAATCCAGCTTATCTTTCCATGATGACATCTTGATGTTATCTATATAATACTGGTGACATGGGGTATCGTAGGGTAGGTTTTTTTAACTAAAGAAAATTTTAGAAATTTTGCAATCTGATTTCCTTAATTTGTAATTAGTTAAAGACCAAAGAGATTAAGTAACTCAACTAAAATGACTTCATTCTGTTTATCGCAGCTGGGACTAAAACCAACACACTTCTCTAAAACGCTGACCTAGGTTAGTTTTTAAAGTCATTATTTCACAAATTATTTTATATAACATATTATTCTAGAATATACAGTGTATTTTAAAAATTTGAAAAATATTTGTCTTTTAATATCAAAATTAAAGTAATGCATACGATTATAAAACCTACTCTGTTTGCTCAACTACCATTGTCAGATTTTCACTGCAAAAGTGGAAGATTTTGTTGTAAAAATAAACATGATTAACATTTGTAACACTGGAAAAATTAAATAATCTCATAATTCCAAAGCATTTTATCTGTTTGGGAAAAATGAATAAGTAACTGATCAGGTCTGAGTAAGCACCCTGTCTGAATTAATAGTGTATTATGTAAGAGATAATGAATGGGACACTGGATAAAAGGGATGCAGAAACTGTACTATTTCTGCAATTTCTTGTGAATCTTAAACTGTTCAAAATAAAAACTCATCAACAAAATAAAAAACAATGATACATTGCTACAAGTCTTGAAAAACTTGTGCAAAAAGTGCCTGTGTCATTGAGCACTTCCTTTTAAGGTCACTGCAATCCCAAGGCCAGACCCAGGCCTTCCTGCCTGTACAACCTCGCCCCTCCCTGCCTGTACAGCCTCAGTCTCCCAGTGGCACCAAGGTTAAGAGCGTCTCAGAGACTGGCCTCACAGTGCAGACCCTCCTACTCATCATGTGTCTACGGGGACATGAGCCTGCGATCCAGAGAACCAGTTTGACTCTTGGGGCCCCACCCATTCATAAATGAGGGTGCTGTCTTGAGTGTGACCTTGGGTTCAGGTGGGAGAACAAGGACACTGAAGCCAACTTCGTGGATGTCTTCTGCTTTGGAATAAGCATTTCTCTGTCGATGGGCAAAGAAGGATATTTTCTGGGACAGTGACTCCTCGTTCCCCCAAAGCCATAGTCTACTCTACGAAAGACTGGGATCGAGTCAGATAAAAAGTTACCTTTGTCTCTTTTACTATTTGGTCATCGGATTAATGAGCCATCTTACTGCAAAGATGCTTGAAAAATCCAACCCCACATGCCCCGGATGGCTGTGCGTATGCCCCGTACCACTCCTGAGGAACCCCAGCACACCCACAGCAGCGCGGACCTGGCCACCTGGCTTCTGGGCATCCCAGACTGCCCACACGCGCAGCCCCCGCCGGTACCCGTGGGGCTCCTCCGCAGCCACCAGCTCCATCCACTCCCATGGAAAGTCCTGCCCCCTGCAGGGCCCCCACACATTTCTGGAACCTCCCAAGGGAGCCTTCACCTGCACCCCAAATGTCATTCAGACGGTTTTATTCACTCATCCTTCTCAGCACTTTCCGAGAATCTCTAAGACAGCAGCGGGTAGGGGTCGCCTATGTCCCACAGATTGGACCTTATTTGTAGGTTAAATTCCCCAACCAGAGCACCAGGAGAAAGGACTGTGGCGTCAAAACCAGCTCTCAGCTCTGAAGAATCAGAGCAGATCGTGGTGCCTCTGCGTGGGGCCAGACGACGTGACTGGCGTGAGTCGAGGGACCGTCTTGTTCAAAACCACAGAACGAAAATGAAGATCTCATGCGCCGGGGCTGCCAGTGGCAGCTGCCTGCCTCCTGGCCACCCACGAGGGGTCCCTGCCCCTGAATGGGCGTCAGGGGCTGCCCCCTTCCACCTCAGCCACAGGCTTCCCTTGCCCCCCGCCTCCAGTGAGCTCCTGGGGTCGTGTGTCTGACCCCCCCAATACTGTCAGTGTTCTAGTTCTTTCCCACTGCTCTCCTGAATTATGTCAAAGAAGCCTGGGCAGCTACCCCTAAATATTCCGTCTGTGTGCCCACCGCGATGGCAGGCGCCGCCTGTCTGACCCACCAGTGTACACGGCTCCAAGCTCCCAAACGTCTCGTGCTGGCACTGGCCTGGGGTCTCTGTGACCCACCCCTACCATCTAGCCTCTTCCAAGGGAGGTGCCCTCTCCAGTCTGACCAGTGTCTTCATTGCTCCCCCTCAAGCCCACGCCGGTGACCACTGACGCCCGCACGCCGGCCCCTCTCCGCCTGCGGTGCTGTCCTGTCGCTGCTTCTCGCCTCCGTCACATCTGACATTTACTCCTGCCCTCACGTCCATGTGCCCTTCCTCCATCACACCACAGCTGCTGCGGCAATGGCTGACCTCTGGGGGTGCTCTGGAATCCCCCCATGGTCTGGGGGTGCTCTGGAATGCCACGGAAGTCTGGGGGTACTCTGGAATGCCACCATGGTCTTGGGGGTACTCTGGAATCCTCCCACGTTTGGGGGTGCTCTGGAATGCCACCGCGGTCTGAGGGTGCTCTGGAATCCCCCATGGTCTGGGGGTGCTCTGGAATCCCCCCGCGGCCTGGGGGTGTCTGGACTCGCACCGCAGTCACTCCTTTGCTGTGTCACACGCATCACTTACTCTCGCTGTCCCTGTTCCCTCGTTAGTAAAGTGGGGATGAAGAACAGTGTAAACCCGTAGGATTATGTATCTGAGGAGGTGAGAGCTGACTTAGGTGTGACCCCTAAAACCATGCTAAACCAATGTGACAATTAAAAATAATGCAGATTTTTTAAATCCATAGGGCTGTGGGGAGCCAGAAGTGGAGCACTTCGGGTCACTCAACACAGCAGTGGACAAGAAGAAGAGTCCGGCGGTGTCAACTACCCCTCAGAATTCTTCCCGCTTCGCAGGCGCGCCCAATGCACTGTCTTCGTGCCTCCTCCCTAAACCCTACCCTCTGCTGCTCTGAGTACTTAGAGCCAGGCCCTACCCAGCTAGGCCCATGAACCCCCTTGGCAGGAGGGGCTGGTCTGACTGCCCCACGCGTCCTCACCGTCTCCCGCTCTCCCTGCTGACGGCCACGAGCGTGTCCCTCTCGCAGGCCCTTCCCCAGGGGGCTCGAAGCTGGGCTGTGAGTCGCATTCTCTCCCTCGCCCTCCCTCCTTTTCTCACCTGCCTGATTTTGCTAGGCAGGGTTTTAGTTTGATTTTTACTTCCGAGGCTCATTCCTCTCTTGGTAGAACTGAAACTAGAATATTCAGATATTTTCACACATTTCATCTCATGGAAGCCGATAGGCCCACGACATGATGTGAGTTTCAGGTGGACGTCACTGTAACTCAGCAGGTTCCTCCGTCACTGCCTCCAGGGCAGTGAGGGTCACCCCCAACCCTTCACTGTGCAGCTGGCCCTGTCACCCCGTTGCGTCACCCTCCTACCTTCTCCCCTCTGGTCACTGCTAGTTTGGTCTCGCAGCCTGGAAGTTCTTTGTGTTCCATTTGGTGCGTGCATTTGCTTTGCTCCCTGCTGCCTGCCTGAGTGGACTCACGGCACTTGTTCTTCTCTGGGACTCAGTCCACAACCCCAGCTCCGGCCCCCCCGCCGTTCAGAGTGTCACACCCGTTTCAAATAAAAAAAACCCAGAGAGTCAACGCACCCAGACGTAGCAAGGGCAGAATTCAAATCCGAGTCCGGCACGATCTAAAGCAACGCTGTCCATCCTCGAGGACCCGTCCTCTCCAGAAGGCGGGGTTCCAGGCAAGAAAGCAGAACCCGCCAGCAGGCACAGGGCAGGCTGGGACCCGGGTCCTCAGTCCTTTTCTATTTGTCCCACGCCTTTACTGGCACGGGGCTGGCAAGCTCATGACTCTGGTTTTGCAAAGTAATTGACGTCTTCCCAAGAGGAACTCGGGCAGAGCCCGTGGTAGGCCCAGGGCCCCCCCGACATCACCCACACCCCCCAGCTCCAGTCGCCTGAGAGCAGACCTCAACGCTCACGATGCAAATATCCACTGCCCGACTCAGCATGGACAGAAATGCAAAAAACAGGGCTCCCACCCCAAAAGCGCCACGTGGCAGACAGCCCCTTGGGTTTGTGGGTGGGTCCCAGGGACCTCAGAACAAAGCCGACCCAGTGGGAAAGGGGATACAGATGGAGACAGATCTGGGTCCCCAAAGAATGAAGAGTCCCTTCCAATAGCCCCCTTTGAAACAGATTCTAAATGGCGGCAGCAGGAGAGAAAGCTGGATGGAAGTTCTGCTCCTCCTTTCCTCTTCACTGCGCGACTTTAAAAGCCTCCCAGTGGCGAAGATGCCAGTGTTTTCTGGTGATTTGCGAGACGTGAATCTGGCAACATGCTCTCCACTTGCTACAGAGGCTACGATAGTGGCACCTTCTCGAATGACTCAGGATGGGTCTGTCTCTCAGCACAGCTATTCCTGGATAAAGGCATCCCAGATGATTTAAGTGCTACTTTCGTCAATCTTTTAACTCCCCCGTTACTCTGTCTCACAGATTTGTGAGGTGAATCCAGGCTTGGCACAGAGGTGGCCTGGCACTGCCAAAGGTCTTTGGCTTTGTGAGACCTGGGCCCAGGGACACAGGAACCCATCCCAGAATTGCACCCCTGGTGCCTGGTCCTTTACGGGGTGGCCACTGATACCCCGGTGGGAGATGGGGCCGGGGACCCGCTTCACGGCGGTGCCTCCTCCTCCTTCTCCACTCGCCCCCGACTTCTACCTCCCAAATGCATGGTACTGTTGGATTATTTTATTTCTGACTATTTAAATAACACATACATGTGAAAAAATTAAATGATACAGAAAAGAACATGGAAAAACGAGAGCCCCGTCCCATTGGCTTCTGCCCCAGCCCCCTTCCCAGACCACTTTTTGATGGCCTTCACGTGCAGCCCCACTGGAAGTTACCCCTGCAGTGGTAACGGCAGGGCTGTGCGGCTGGTTCTCGTTTAGCAGCATCGAGAGTGTCCGCCGAGTCCCTCCCGAGAAGACGAGCATCCTGTCCCCAGCCCTCTACACAGTCTGCAGAATTATTTCTAGTTCTTCACTATTTAAATAAACTGATTAGCTCCATTTCTTGCTTTTAAAGATCTTGGACAACATCTTGACCCCTGACCCTCTGGCCTTTTGCTCTCCCCTGTCAAAGTGGTAAGGGCTGGGGGGCGGGCAATGAAGTGGGTGGCTCCTAAGTGGTGACATAAGCTTGCTGACCTCAGGTGCCCCAAGTCTACTGTCCACTGAGACTTTCAGAGGGGACGTGCAGCTCTTACCTGCTTCTTCAGGCCCTGGGCTCTGCCTCCCCCATCGTGGAGGCCCCCCTGCTACACCCCCAGCTTCAGCCAGCCAGCGGCTCTGCGCTGGTCCCCAGGGCAGCCCCCATGCCCCTGCTGCCGGCTCCCCAAGCACAGGCGCTCCCCCCATCCTGCTGTCACGCTGCCGTGAGTGGCCCAGCTCTGGGTCCGGGTGCAGTGGGGGGAGCTGGCCTCCACGCGGCCCCATGTGGTCCGGGCTTGCGGCTCCCGCCCAGAGTCTCGGGGTCCCTCCCAGAGAGTTCCCGCAGCCCTTGGCCTGCCCCGCCCTCGCCAGGCTCTCAGCCCGCGTTCAGCAGGGTAGCAGGCCCCAGCGCCGGTGCCGCTCCCTGCTTCCCGCCCCTCTGGGGCCGCAAACACACTCACTTTCTCAAGCATTGCCCTCAGCCAAAGAAGCACAGCCCTGAAAACTCCACAAATACAAATGCAGTCTGGGGTCTGCAGGGACATCGGCCACCGGGTGTGGGGGTGGCAGGGGCGGCAGAGTGAGGGGCATGAGGAATGCCAGGCCTCTGAAAAGTCTCCATCCTTCAGGCCCAGGAGCCGCAAGCCCAGACCACATGGGGCCGCGTGGAGGCCAGCTCCGCCCACTGCACCCGGACCCAGAGCTGGGGCCACTCACGGCAGGGTGACAGCAGGATGGGGGGAGCACCTGTGCTTGGGGAGCCGGCAGCAGGGGCATGGGGGCTGCCCTGGGGACCAGCGCAGAGCCGCTGGCTGGCTGAAGCTGGGGGTGCAGCAGGGGGGCCTCCACGATGGGGGAGGCAGAGCCCAGGGCCTGAGGAAGCAGGTAAGAGCTGCACGTCCCCTCTGAAAGTCTCAGTGGACAATAGATTTGGGGCACCTGAGGTCACCAAACAATTCCCCTGTGCCGGAAATGATAAAATGATAAGCCCAAAATTATCCCCTTTCTCCCTTTCCAGCCCGTGGAGATCAGCGATTCGTTCCCCCAGACTTCCCACTTCTGGGGGCTCCACTTCTCATTTCTCACTAGGAATATAATTCCCCATATGACCTAAGAAAGGTGGTGCTGCGCCCTGGCTCGCCCGAGTTGCCTGAAGGCGCAGCATGGAGCTAGGACCTTCAAGGAAGAGTTCCTTAGGTAGCCAAGAGGCAACATCTCTTCCCGTAACTACTTTAACTCACAAATATTTTCTAAGTTAGACCTATAACTTTCTTAAGATATGCCTGCATGCGTAACCTCTCCATGGCCTAAGACCCCACGATTGGGTCCAGGTGCCGAGCTGCTCCTTCGATAAGTACATTCTTGCCTGATCACGGGTTGGTGTCCTGGACAAAAACATTTAATCCCCCTCCCCTTACATTCCCCTGCCTGCTTCTGGGAATCAGCATAAGATGGCTTCTGTGATTAACCACTTCAGGGAGTTGGAATAAGATGGTTCCTTTGATCAGATTCTGGTTTCCAGGCAAAAAGGACATTACGCTATCGCCTTTTAGGCTCCAGGCTCAGGGCAAAGGTTAATCATTATGTTTATACCTCATACCTTAGAAAATTTACCTTAAGCAAAAAATATTTTCCCCAGAAATCACCTGATTGTAAACAAAATGTAATCAATCACGTGCTTAACAAAAATACATATCCTGTTATTTTTACCTCACTTTTGTAGTCTATCATTATCTTTAGAAACTATGCCTGCTAGCCAATTTTATGGTATAAAAAACCCCGCTGTTGGGGCAATAAACGGAGCAGCCTGATCACTACTCGGTGTGCGTGCTGTCTCTCACTCCCCTTCCCCTTCCCTCCTGCCGCCGACGCTTTCCCCACCACTCCCAGGAACCCAACCTCGGTCGGAGCCGGCCTCCAACAAGGTGGGTTTTGTGGCATTGCTAAGCTGCATGGGAGCAGAGTTAATTAGGAATCCCACAGTTGAAGATTCCTGTCCCCTGTGGAAAACTGACCAGAAGTAGGATAATCCTGACCTTCAGGTGCTGCCCACATGACAGTCACAGCATCACTTGTGGTTCTACTAACTCACACGCATGTATACAGCCATGTGCACATGAAGAGGCCCAGGGACAGGCAGGAATGCTGGCCGGAGGGGTGGTTTTTCATTTCTTTGCTGTACAAGCCAGAGCCCTGAGTCAGGTGGAGAGGGCGACCTCAGGCACAGGAACGGAATCGGGGTCCCAAGGTGGTGATGACCTCACCCGGAGGAGAGTTGTGTCCATTGTGCAATGAGGGGCACCCCAAGCACTGTGACTTAAACAGGACCCGCCTGCCAGGCCACAGTGTCCAGGGACCAGGAATCTGGGCACAGGGCAGCTCTGCCTGGCACTCTGCTTGGGATTTCCCAGGATGGGTGGAGGTCAAGGCTGGCCCAGATGCTCATCTGGGGAGTCTCCCTCTAGGCCCATTCGGTTGTTGGCCAAATTCAGGGGACTGTAGGACTGAGGTCCTGTTTCCTTTGCTTGTCAGCTGAGTCGTTCTCAGCTCCTGGAGGCTGCCCACACTCCTTGGCTTGTGGACCCTCCATCTTTAGAACCAGAGATGCTGCACTGACTCCTTCGCCTGCTCTCAATCTCTTCCTTCCCTCCTGCCTTCCTCTCCTGCTCTTAAAGGGCATGGATTACAGTGGGCCCCTGCATGATGCAGGATAATCTTATCTAAAAGCCAAGGAGGGTCTCCCTGGTGGCACAACGGGTTAAGTCTCAGCACTATGAAGCTATCAGCAGCCACTGCAGCACGAGTTCAATTCCTGGCCAGGGAGCTACCCACATGGTGCGGCAGGGCTCTCCTGCCTCACCAGCTGCTCCCCTCAGCAGTGGATTTCAGTAGATCTGTCTGTTCTGCTCCCTACTCTGTTTCTGGGGAATCCTCTCACCACCATCCCCTCCCCTGCCACACACACACCTCTGGCCTATACCCCAGTTCTTATATGCATAAATAAATAAATATTTTTTTAAAAAATAAAAGCCAAGGAGTTGAACCTCAGCTATACCTGCAAAGTGCATTCACGGCCACATCTAAGTTAGTGTCTGAATCCATAGCCAGGGATGGAGATATCTTTATAACTCTATAGAACCCAGCAACTCTGAGTCTGATGCCCTCTGGAGTCCTGGGCCTTCTAGCTGTGCCTTAGTCCCAGTGGCTGGCTTTTGTTTGTTCTGTGATTTGCTTACAAGTAAAATTAAGTACATATAATAATATTGTTGGCTACAAATCTCAGATTTGTATTTCATAAGGAATAGAAACCAACTCAGAGATTATTATTGGTGCTCAGTAATAGATTATTTTGCTTATCAAAACAGAAGCCCACTTAAATTAGTTGGCTTTGAAAGGTGATTATCAGAAGAAAGAGAAGAAGCTCATAAACCCACAGGCAGGTGAAACACTGAGTATATGTCAGCCTAGAACTATTCCAGAAAGACTGGAACTGGATCCAAAAGACTGGAAATGGACCCTGGAAAGACTGGACTCTGGAAGGACTGGAACTGGACTTTAAATGACTGGAGCTGGACTCTGGAAGGACTGGTGCTGGACACTGTAACTCCTACCCTATTTTGTGCAGCTCACAAGCTAAGAATGGTTTTAACAGATGAAACTTGGGATCCTTTTGATGATAGAAGGGTGGGAATTCTGAACCCCAGCCAAACAAAATGTTATCCTTCCAAAAAAGAATTGCATTTTCCCAAGCAGATCTGTATTACAAAAATCTTTACTCAACATTATCATTATATTTTGAATTTTGTCAATAAAAATGTTTGTGGAAGAAAGCTAACAATGAGTTTATATTGCCTAGAACATAATTTACATAAGGGGTTATCTTTATATTCTGTGATTATTTCCTAGTTCTAGAATGCACATTTAACTTATTCTCTCTAGCTCTGTTATTCCTTTTATATTTACAAGTTGTATTCTGCTCTAAGAAAGGGCTTCCCATTTCATTCATTCATTAATTTGTTCCTTAGTGTCAGTATGGATTCGTAGTTTACTCAGTGGGTTATGATTCATTACGAGCATCATTCATTTTGCTACACAAATTGCCCCAGATCCGGCCACTGAGAGCTCCAAGCTGCCCTCTGGCTCCTTCCCACCTGGCCCGTCACACACAGAAGCGCCCATGCTTCCCGGCGCCTACATGTTCTGGTCTTATCTTGTACTTGCTCTGCCCTCGTCCTCCAACGAGCTGTTTCTCCAAGCAGCTCGAGTCCCCTTACTGCCAAGTGGTATTTCGGAGGCAATCTCTGGGCACCAGACCGTGTGTCCGTGCTCAGGAGCTCGTCCTCACACCTCTACTCCAATCCAGGGCCTGTCCTAGTCTCCTCCATCCACATTGCCACCCCCTCTCCCGACAGCTCGAACTGGGGTTTCCATTATCGTCCACACGTTCGGTAAATCAACATACACAGAAGGCAGTTTCAGAATCACTAACCTGTATCACCGAATAAAGCAAATCTACTACTCAGATTTCAGTATTTACTGCTATTCTTTGCGTTTTTTTTTTAAAGATTTATTTATTTATGCATACAAGCTGGGGTACAGGCCAGAGGCGTGGGGTGGTGAGAGGGTTCACCAGAGACAGAGTGGGGAGCAGAATAGGCAGATCAGAAGTACACTGCTGAGGGGAGCAGCGGGCGAGGCAGGAGAGGTCTGCCGCACCATGTGGGATTCTCCCCGGCTGGACATCGAACTCGCATCGCGCGCTGCCGACAGCTCCACAGCGCAGTGCCCAACTGCTGTGCCACCAGGGAGGCCCTATTCTTTGTTTTTTTTTAAGGTAAAGTTTACAAAGAAACTTAAAATTTCAAGGCGTTCTCACAAACACACACTTAAGGACCCACAACCTATCCAGACAAACAGCATTTCCGTCAACCCCACTGGGCTCCCTCCTATGCCTTCCCGTTAAAATTTAAGGAAGACATAAGACTGATTTCGCTCAGAAACAGGAAGAGGAAAGAGGACTTTGTGACTCGATTTATGAAGTCAGCATAATTCGACACCAAAACTTAACAGCAACGTTGCCAGACAGCGAATTGCGAGCACAGAGACAGAGTGGGGGCCCCCAGACAGCCCGCGGGCTTGGGGACCCCCTGGGCGGCCTGGGCACTCAGCTGTCTCACAACTGCAGCTCAGCACAGTGCAGGGGTTTGAAGCAAAACCAGCACAGGGAAAGGCACAGGGTGGGAGCCTGGCAGAGACCAGGCTGCAGCCCCGAGGGCCCTCGGGGGGCCACCCAGCTGAGCTTCCCCCCAACAAGCCACACCAACCCATGAGCAATGCTGTCCACAGGGCAGCTGGCTGGAGATGCAGTGCCCCAGACTTCGGCTAGGGGCTGGGCACACGGGCACAGTCTGCCCGGTAGGTAGCGGCTCCACCGCCCAGAAGGTGTTGGGCAGAGATCACATCGATGGCGCCAACAGCTCAGGCACATGGGCCGCTCCTATCAGCGAGGTGACTGGAACACTGTGGACACCCAGACACCAGCCAAGGGCCAACCTTGCAACCGGCCTTTCTAAGAATAGCATCTCGTGCTGGCTCCGTTGATGCTCCTGCTTGCAAAGACCCAGCAAAATATTAACAAATCGAACTGGTACCACATCAGAAGGACGGTGTGTGACGAGCGAGCTACCCGAGGGATGCCAGACAGGATCACACCCAACCGTCAACCCATGCAGTTCACATATTGAAAGAATAAAGGGGAAGCGCCCTATGATCATCCCCAAAAAGCATGCAATTCCGTCTACGCTTCCTGGACAACAGCACGTGGCCCTTACTCAACCTCCTCTCGGAGCCGCCAGCTGCGCCCACTGCAGGCTGTTCTGGGACCTGGCAGGCTGCTGACGTCTGTGCCACACACAGCAGACTTCACAGTCGTGACCCCACTCTTGTGCCTTCACGCTGGGAGGTAAGTGCAGATGGGATTTGGCTGGCAGATCTGACACGTGTGCCTGGAGTGTGTCTGTCCTGTCTGAGTGAAAAGCCTGTCTTTAAGTGCCCGGACGGGCTCACACAGTCGCCCTGCTGCCGGGTGTGCGTGCTCTGGGAAGAAGGGCGAGGGCCCAGCCCCGGTCTCTGTGCTGCAGCAGCTGGCATCATCAGCGCCAGCAGTCAGGAGCCCGGGCTCCTCCTGTGTCGCGCCCCCATTTGGTCACCGGGTTCTCATCACTCAGGGACCCGTGGGGCGAGCACTGCAGTGGCCTGAGCCCCTAGCCGGTGGTCTCTGGGTGGTCTCTGGGTGGCTCAGCTCTTCCCCTGCCATGGGGCTTCCTGGTGCACATGAAGCACACACCTGCAGCCACACCTCTGCTCACACCTTTTTTTGTGTGTATGGAAGAAATGGGGTGTAGGTCAGAGATGTAGGGGGTGAGCGGACTCACCAGAGACAGAGTGGGGAGCAGAACAGGTGGATCTACTGAAACACACTGCTGAGGGGAGCAGCGGGAGACAGGAGAGGTCTGCTGCGCCCTGTGGGATTCTTCCTGGCCAGGGATCGAACTCTTGCCATGGCGGTGATAGCCTGAAACTCAACCCCTGGGCCACAGGGAGGCCCTCTGTCTCACCCTCTTTGAAGGGGATCCCAGAGGCACCAGTCAGTGTTCATCAGTTCCTTCACTGACTTTTCACGAATCTCTTTTCATTGTTCTAGCTGTTCCTTCAGCAAACATAATATGAGCCCTTAAATTATCACAATTACTCAGGGTCAATATTGTACCACTTCCCATAATATAGGAACCTTCCAACAATATAGTTCCGTTTATCACCATCTTTAGTTCTATAGTCACATGTTGCCTCTATACACTTTGTAACCCCCCACCACAGTGTCACGCAGTATCGTCCTTTTAAGAAATTAAGAGAATAAAAGAATGATGTAATCATTTATATTTGCATATATATTGACTATTTTTTGTATTCTTTTTCTTTCCTATAGATCTAAATTTCCATGTGGGTTGCCTTTGTTTTCAGACCTAAAATTTCTTTTATTATTTCTTATAGTGTGGATCTGCCAGTAACAGATTCAACTTTCAATATTTAAAAGGTCTTCACCTTCTATTTTGGAAGCTAATTTTTCTGGGTATATAATATTGGGTTGGCAAAATTCTGTACTTCAAAGATGTTGTTCTAGTACATTCTCATTCTCTGCAGTTTTTTCTGATGTGAACGCATCATTATTTATAGTGTTTCTTCCCGGTGGTTGTGTTTACTTTTTGTTTTTGTTTTTTTTGCTGTTTCCAAGATTTCCTCTTTATCTGTGATTTTCAGCAGCTTTTCTATGATTTACCAAGGTGTATTTATCTTACTTAGCTTCATTGAGCTATTTGGATCTATGAGGTTATTTTTTTTTTCATAAAATTTAAGAAAGTAGAAGTCATAAATTCTTCAAATAACATTTTGTCCCACTTTTTTTCCCCTTTCTGAGACTCCAGCTACACACTTTGAGACTGTTTGATCACACCCCACATCAGCATCTTTTCAATCAGTTTCTCTTTCTTTCTTAGAATAGATCATTTTCATTATTCTACCTGCAAATCCACTGATCTTTTATTTTGTTACATGTAATTTGCTCTTAAGTTTATCTAGTTTTCCATTTTGGGTAGTCATTTTTTTAGTTCTTAAATCTCCACTTTTTTATGGTTTCCATTATTCTGCTAGAAACTGTAACTGTCCTTTTGTCATAAACATTCCTTGAACATATTTAGAAAGACTTTTCAAACATTTTGTCACATTCCAGCTACACATTTGGAGTACTTCAGGGTAATTTCTATTGACTTCTCACCCTCATATGGGCCACATTTTCTGCTTACCACACCTCTCCCAGTTGTAGTTTAATTCTGGATATTGTGAATGCTAAATTGTTAAGATTCCCGATTTGGACGTCTTCCCCCAGGGACCATGTACTTTAGTGCTCACGGGCCGCTAGTTTACTAGTGGGTCAGCTTGATTCTTTTGAGGCTGTTTTCAAACTTTGTGAGATGAGTTTAGAGTAGCCCTTATTCTAATTACAGTAGCCTAATTTCTAAGTGTGGTCATTTTGGCACTTCAACTGGAAGTGAACTGGATATTCATGAGATCTCTCCCCTCTGCCTGGCTGGGGTCCCACGACTCTCGACCCTGAACAACCTCCACGATGGCCACTCAGCTCGGGCTCCTCAGCAGCTGCTCAGTCAGGCCTCACAGACTCTCATTCTGTTCATAAACAGGTTATTGTTCAGCCAACGGCTTCATGGCTCAGTGAGGGTGAGGACTGTGCCACATTAATCCCAGCTCCCTGCAGTCCCTCCAGAGCCCTGTTCACAGCAGACTCCAGAAGAGGCTGACTGAATGAACACATTTGGTTTCCACCAGCAGATAGTCAGGGCTGACCCAGTTACCATCAGCAAGTATTTTCTCCACTTGCTGTAGACATCTCCTTCTCTTCTTCCCTCCCTCCTTCTCCTTTCTCCCATATCTTGGGTCCTAGAAACTTTTTCCTGTACTATGAAATTATTTCTGAAAGATAGGATCTAAAATACTAATGAAGAATAAGTTAATGATGAGTCACATTTTTTGGATTCAAACCAACAAAAAAACACTGATGAACAGTCATGGCTGGGGGACCACCCACGCTGGTTGTTGGCTGCAGAGTGGCTTTTTCTGTGCCAACAGGTCACTGGGGGAGGGGGGAGAACAGCAGGGCAGTGTGTGCGGGGGGTGGGGGGGTGACGGGTGATGTGCTCCCTTAGGCTCCTGCAGCCTTCCCTCCCTGCACCCCCCCACCTCCCAGCATTCTCCTCGGGAAGATGCTGGGCAAAGAGGGAGATCCAGCCATCAGCAAGATGGAAAGCTTCTAGAAGGTAGTTAGGATCTACTTTAGAGCAGAGGACAGAGACAGGAAGGAATGTGGTGCCTACCAAGATCCTGAGACATCAGTGAGAAAACTGTGGCCCTAGGGGAGTGGATATTGCAGAGCTGTCGTGCTCTGTGTGTAGGGTGGGCACACCGGAAACGCCCTCATCGTGTCACACAGCTGCCCTGCGCCCTCCCACAGAGGTTTCCTGCGAACATTACACAGGTTCACTCTTACATCCTTGGAAGTCATATCCCAAGATGCTCATTCACGTGTAAGAGCTCAGCTGAGTGCTCCCGTCAGCAAAGAGCTGAAAGACACCGGGGGTTCCTGGCAGACTGCGGCCCCTCTCGTCCCCACACACAGCCACTCAGTGTGTCGCAGTGAGCAGACCCCTTTCTCCCTGAGCCTCTTTCCTCCTCTGCAAAATCAAGACATCACCTGCAGACGCACTTCTTCCTCCCTCCCCTCCTTCCATCCTTTCTCGCTTCCTTCAAGCATTAGCTGCTCTCCTACCCAACACCTGGCAGTGACCCAGAAATGTGTTTGTCACTGTCCTGGGTAGCTTCTACCTCCCCATCAACTTGACTGGTTCATGTTGGGGTGAAACAAGAAGGCAGACGTGGTGGTGGTGAGTGTGGCAGGAGGGACTTCGCCGGCATGCGGAGTATGGCTACTCTGCAGCACTCCTATTTCAGAGGCCAGGCAAGTGGCGCTGCGAGTCACTACTGCCTGCTTGTAGGGAACCCGAAAATGATCCTCCTGCCTTCTGTCCTGGTGAAAACAGAAGAGACTCCCTCTGTTGTCTGACCCGCCGTGACCCGCCCATGGTAGGCCTGCCCCCTGCTCCTTCTCTCCCTCCCTGGGAACACACAGAACGTCCAGGCTGCCTGATTCCACTCACCTCAATCCTCAGGCAATCCCAGTTAGAAAGTGACCTTAGCACATTGCTATTTAGATCTCTCCCTCAGGTCCCTGCTGCTTAAACAATTTTAAATTAACACCTATTTAGCTTACTCCTACAACGCATATTCACACAGACAAGCTCCAATCAGATGTGCCTCCTCTTCCTCAGCTATTAAGTGTTGTCCTACAGTTATTCATTCCAGCCACCTAATGCCACCCTTCACCCTGGGGGGTCAGCACAGAGCTGCAGGACCAGCGTGGCCAGCGCCACATGTCAGGAACAAATCACGAGCAGATCTCCAGTGCTTTCGTTGGCTCGGATAGTAAATCGGAAAGCAAATTTGTTCAGACTTCATATTTCGGTATTCTGTGATTCTAACTCTAGAGGTTTGAATTTTAAAGGTTATAGGGCTAATAGTAAACTTCAGGATGTAACGGTATTAGTAAATCATCAAATAAAGGTCTCTTGTACTGGCACTCTCTCCATAAAAGAAATTGCAAGCTGGTAGGATGAGTCGCCCCAAGTTCTATTTGAACAGGTGGACTAAATCATGGACTGGTGAACCCTGGCCAAGAAATTCAGCCGTCACGCTGCCTGTGAGGTGCCATGTGGACAAAAAGGGGAGGGGAGGAGAGGACAGAAGAGGTGAGGAGAGGGGAGGGACTCCTGGTCATTAGCTACTGGCTAAAGACTGTGTCCCAGTTTCCTGGAAGAAAGCTAAGCGCTCACATGCATGGTGAGAAGGTAGCCTGGTGCAGCCCAGCCCAGAACAACTATGATGCTATTCTCTGCTCATGGTGGACTTTGCTTGGAATTATCTCCTTTAAGTCCCTTTGAAGAACCAGGCTGATTCTCCTTTCCCAACTGGCTCCTTCATGCATGAGTCTCTCATCACTCCTTGCCTGGTTTAATTCTACCAGTGCGCTCCAGGAAGTTGTTCCTTAAATGCTAAAGAACCTACTCTTTGGGGTCAATGCCTATAAGAGGAGCACCTGCCCCCTTCCCTCGTCCCTTGCAAATGAAGTGGGACCTTTTTTCCCTTTTTGGAGATCTTGCTAACAGTGTTTGTAAACTTAAGAACCACAAAAGGTGAGGTTGGCTATGATTCTGTCTCCCTGGGCTCAGTTTCTCTGTCTGTAAAACGGGTGAGTTAGATCATCGTGCTGGTCTGTGATAGTTCTTGCTGATTTGTGTCCAAATTCAGGAAGGGAAGTGAGAGCAGAGTCATTCCGTTTTTATAAAGCTACATTTATTCTATCCCTAAATGCTGAGTTGATTTCTAAAATGTCTGTTGTCATTGGTCTTTATTTCAGTTGAGGTCATAGAAGATTATTTGTTTTTGTGGCTTTAGTTTCTGTTTTTATTTTTGAGTGTCTTTCTCGTAATCCTGTTTGGTCATTACAGTTTTGAAATTTTATTTTCTGACCCATGAAGTTCAGAAAACTGAAACTGACAGACCAGAGATTGCTTGTTCCTTCATGCATGAGTCTCTTACCACTCCTTGCCTGATTTAATTCTACCTGTGCTCTCTGGGGAGTTATTCCCTAAATGGTAAAGAACCTACTCGAATGTGTCTATATGCTATAGACTTAAGCAAATTTGATGAAAACATTTTGTAATCACAACCTTAGGCTTTTGGTCTTTCTCTTGTCACCCAAGCCCTGTCCCCCTCTTCATTCTAGTCACTGCTTGTCCCAGGCACCAGATAAGTTCACCCCCTCCTGGAACATTCCACCCTTTGGAGTCAGGTTCTTCTTTCCCTCTCAGTTCAAGGGAAGGGGCCTCCCTGGTGGCCTAGGGGTGAGTCTCAGCACTATCACCATGACAGCCCAAGTTCGATCCCCGGCCAGGGAGCTTCCCACAGGGCGCAGCAGACCTCTCCTGTCTCCTGCTGCTCCCCTCAGCGGTGTGTTTCAGTAAACCCTCCTGCTCTGTTCCCCACTCTGTCTCTGGTGAATCCTCTCACCACCACCCCCCACTTTTGGCCTACATCCAGCTCTTGTATATATAAATAAATAAAAATAAATCTTTAAAAAAATAAATAAATTCAAGGGAAGACTTGTTAGGGCACAAACCCTTTCCTGGCGGTTCCACCCCTTCTAAGTGACGACAGCTTGAGGATATGAATGCCGAGAAATGCGCGTAGCTCCCATCTGTAGGTGCAGGCTAAACGGAACTTGTGTTTCTCTTTTCCATAGCAGCAATGCCTGTCTCCACCTGACATGCTGTAACTGCGTCCAAAAAGTTACTAAATCAGGGCATTTGAACAGGGGAGCCTTGGAGGCCAAGAGACCTGCCTAAGGTCACAAGGAGGTTCAGCAGAGAGGACTGGACTAGCCACCTGTCTCCTCTGCCAGGGCTGGTAACACGAGCCACACCACCTGCCGTCCTGGTTCCCGGAAGATCCAATGTTGATTTTAACACACCAACCTAAGCCCTACTGGGCAATTTCAGAATCTGGCAGATGACACCGCTTAGATAAATGTACCTCAGAAACCGGTCTCCAGGTAGAGCAGATAAACCACTTCTGCCCAGAGCTGATCAAAACTGTCTAAATAGCCATTTCTAAGATCCATGACTGGGACCTTAGAGTCTCTTACACACACACACACACACACACACACACACACACACACACACACACACTTTGCAGCAACAAGTGGCCTGCATCATGGATAGGACTGAGACATCAAGTCATTCTAGAAAGCTCAGTGTTCCTCTCGAGCAAGCTGCACACTTACTTCAAACCAGAGTCTCAAGAGCCTCACTTGTTAGCACAAACGTCTTATGCCCTAACATGCTAACATAAATTTTACTTTAATTATTTCAATTTAAGAGAAAGTACAAATTTGTTCCGACTATAAAATTCTGACCAAAGAAAATGGCCTCTAGAGACTGACTTCAACGACAAAGAAAGCAACCCTTCAAAGTACAGACCTCGAACCCCAGGGGGCTCTGTCTGAGCGGCAGGAGTAGGTCTGAGCACCCTCACCCCGGCAGGCGGCGGGGGGCTGGTCTGACCACTGTGAGATACTCCGGGAAGGCTCCGGAACCCGGGCCAGTCCAGCAGCAGGACTGTGTTTCTGGGGGTGTCATGGGGGAGAGGGCCTGCCTCCTGGAGCTTTGGGCCCTGGCTTAGGAGAGCACAGAGCCTTCTGAGGTCTCACTCGGCCACCCCACCCCTCCTTAGCCAGCCTCCTCCTCCTGGAATTTGTACCTGAGAAGCTGCTCAACCCCCCCTGCTCCTGGCAGGCCAGCAACTCTGCAAGCGCCACCAGGTGGAGGCCACGACTCTCCCAGGGAGAGGAAGCTGGGGAGCCCAGCCCCAGCAGAACCAGTCTCTGCCCAGTGTGACTCTCACTCCCGGGGAGGGGTGGCCGGAGCCTGGCACACTCACCTGGCAGGCCAGACCGCCTTCGGGAGCCCCTGTGGCCAGCAGAGCTCGCTCCTCGCCGGCTCCCAGGAGGGGGACGGGCCGAATATTTCTCCTGCCCTCTTCTCACGCTAGGCCTTTGGCCCCTTAGTTCCTCGTTCATGCCTTTATGAAATCGACCTTTCCAAGCGCCCCGCCAGGGCTGGGGGCCACAGGCCTGCAGGGCACCAGCCTCGAGGGCCCCTGGCCAGAGCGGCGAGAGCTCTCAGCGGCACAGCAAGGCGAGGTCGCCGCCGCCACCGCAGAATGCTGACGTCTGCGCCCAAACACAGGTGAGGCCTCGCCTGTGGGGTAATCAGGCTAACAGGCTCACCTGGGGCGCCCGTCCCTGGCTGGGCCCCGGAGGCCAGCTCTCTGATAATTCATGAAATAAGCTGCTAAAATTTAAAGATCTGTAAGCAGGAAGGGCTAAAACATGGTGTGCTTAAGTGCCCATGCGTGAGTGAAGATGTGGTCTGCATACACAATGGAATACTACACAGCTATGTAAAAGACGAAGCTCTGCCATTTGTAACGACACAGACAGAACTTGAGATGATACTAAGCAAAGTGAGTCAGAAAGAGAAAGACAAATGGCAGATGATTTCATTCACGTATGGAATATAAAAGGCAAAGCAAAGAAACTGACACACCAAACCAAAATAAAACCCTAGAAATCTCCCTGCAGTTCGGAGGCTGCCAGAGGGGGAAGGCAGGGAGCCACACGGTGGGAGCGGCTTGTGGCTGCCTTGGTGGCAGATGCAGTGCAGGGGCACACACCCGAAGAAATGTGAACCTGTGCCTCTAAATCACCTCCAGGGTTGTCAACCAACGCTCACTCACTCTCAAAAAATAATACAATAAACAAGTAAATGGTGGTTATGGCTGAAATTCGTACTTCAGGTTCTTTGTTTTTATTGGAAAACATGTCTTCCCGCTTAGTTATCCAAGTCATGTGCCTGTGTATTTTCAAGGAGAATCTGTGTGCCTCGTGTTTATGAGATAAATCCCCTCCTGCAGTGCCAAGGGCTGTTTGCTCCCCCAAAAGAAAAGCAAAAGACTCCCGCCAAGAGGCAGTGTCTCCGCCTCCCGGCCCTGACCCCGGCCAGCTGGGCCAGAAACCAGGTCTCCCCGCTGTCTTCCGGAGCCACCCAGCTCACACCCCACCCCGAGTGCACACAGTATGCAGGGGCCAGGACCGGGACCACCGGCAGCCAAACCCTCAGGCTTCCCTCTGCCCCTCAAGCCAGCGGTCTGTGTAACAAATGTGTAGATCTGGGGGGGGAGGGATATTTAGCTGACAGAACAGAAGTCACATATACCTTCTCTGCAGGCTAGTCAAGTAACATATTTAATCATAATTTATGCTCTGGCTAGAAAAATGAAGTGTCATCAATCCTTATAATGCTGTTGCTAATGTACGCCTCCTTTCCATCACTGCTAGTCCCGTGACGGCAAATGAAGGTGAAGTCAGAACTGTTTCTACCAGAACCACCACCGAAAGCGCTCTCCGTGGAGGGCGTGTCGGCAAGGATCTCATACACATGCTTTCTCAATAAAAACCTCCCTGGACCTGTGACAGAGCAATCTCCATTTCACAGACGGGAAAGTCCTAGAGTGCAAGGCCACCCCGGTGGGAAGAGCAGGGTCCCCCAGAGTTCTGATCTGCCCATTATTTCTCGCCCCTTTGTAACTTCCGCTCATGATCTGCACGGGCCAGTGGGCGCCTATGTACCAGGCAAAGGGCCTAAACCTGTCATTGGTTCAGAACCTCTCACCGGTTCTGGCTCTCACCAGCTGCCACAAATGCCAACAAATGGGACTTTGGCGCCAAAAAAAATTTTTAAATTGATTGTAACCATGAGGGGGGAGGTGGGGAGCCCCAGGCGCGGGGCTGGCGGGAAGGGGGCTGCTGTCACAGGAGCGGGGGGACAGCAAGGTCTGCCCATCCCGAGCCGAGCCGGGGCCTCGGGGCAAAGCCTCGCCACCACCTGGCGCAGGTGCGGCAGGAGCCCGGTGCTGCTGGCTGAGCCATCTCCCAACCCCGGGGGGTGGGAAAGCTCCACCCCGCCACCGGTCTGGCTGGTGGGAGGCCTGCTGTGGCCGCGGCTCCATCCACAACCCGAGAGCCGTTAAAGACCCCCAAATGGCCGCTCCACCCTGCCCCTCCCCACCCCCAGCACAGAACTTCAGGGGGCAGAGTTTAGTCCCTCAGGGCCTTGGCTGGGGGGGGGGGACTGCAAGCCTGGCCACCTGGGCTGCTCTAATACAAAGCACTTTTTTTAAAAAAGATTTATTTATGCATCCAAGCTGGGGTACAGGCCAGAGGCGGAGGGCGGCGAGAAGGCTCACCAGAGACAGAGTGGGGAGCAGAACAGGCAGAGCATCGGAAATACACCACTGAGGGGAGCAGGGGGCGAGGCAGGAGAGGTCTGCTGTGCCCTGTGGGAAGCTCCCCCGCTGGGCATCGAAGCTGCTGCCCACAGCTCCACAGCGTAGCGCTTAACCGCTGCACCACCAGGGAGGCCCAATACAGAACACTCTAAACGATTTGAAGCTCCACACCCAGCTCAGGGGCTGACACCTGCAGGAGGTGACACAGCTGTGAGGATCGCCCTCCCACCGCGTCCTGTCCACTTGGGGGCAGCCTCTCTGACCTGAGCCCAGGTCCTCCTGTCCCTGTAACTCTATGTCTGGGCACAGGACTCGGCCTGGATTTGTTGAATAAGTTAATGTTTATTTTGAAGCTAGAGGTTAGTTCTCATCCCCTCTCACATGACTTTGGGGGTCACGCTGCACAAATAAATCATCCCAACCTTCGGGGAACTTGGCTGCACTTGACCCTGGAGGTCAATTTCATTTCTCCCCCAGGCAATTATTCTTGGAGGGTTTTCAAGCCACAACAGGAGTCAAGATGGTATGAGGAGGGGCAAGATTATTCCAGGCTGGTGGTAAAAGGTGAGAAAGGTCTTTATCTGTCTCCCATCTCTGGATTGGAGTCAACCACTTTGCAAAGCTGGCCCCACCCAGGGATTTGGCTAACGTGCTCCCTTTCAAGGCCAGTAAGCGCTATGTGTGTGCAGAGCTCTTTAAAGCTTTCTCTTCTTTTGTTCCCACCTGGGGAGCTGCCCTCTGCTCCAAGGCAGGCCCCCCATCACGTGGTCCCTCCCCCATCAAGCAGGCTCTAGAGCAGGGGTTTCCATTTGGAGGCTTGGTGTATTTGCTTTGGCCATTGTAGATGCCCCCCCAGAGGGGCCAGGGACCGGCTTGCCCCACCATGCCTGGTGCTTAGAAAGCAGCTTAGGAAAACATCTGAAGTTGCTGGTGCAAACTTCCTCTGTGCTCCGCCCTGAAACAAAGGAGATCTGTGCTGAGATCACGGTGGGGGAACTGCAGGTGAGGAAAGCGTGATCTTAGCAGGATATTTTGGGCCCTGGGTGACCGCTCCTCACGAGGTAGTCACTAGTGTCCCGCCCCTCCCCACCTAACCGCACTGCGGCCGCATCTCAGAGGCTCTGCTTCTTCTTGAAGGAATTCTAGGAGTTTATAGCAAAATACAGCACATAGCGAGGCTATTTTAGAAGTGTGGATTCGGTGTTCTCACTGTTCCAACTCAGCATTTCATAGACCTTCCTAGTACGCATTAGGCGAAATCATAAGCAAGAGAATATTAAGAGTTTCAAGCGATACTGACTAAAGAAATCACCATGCAGAACCAACTGGAAAGCACAGGAAACTAAGAAAGTAGCAGGATGGCAAGGACTTCCCTATGAGTCCAGTCAACTCACTTTAAATCTGTTACTGAGCCTCAAGTTCCAGGCACAAAATCAATAATACCTGAAATGAGTCCGTTGGGAAAAACCTGACCCAAAGTGCATAGAAATTGCCCACAACCTCAGTGAATAGATACCTGTGACTTAACTGGGTTGCATAAATGAAGAACTGAAACATTGCTGGACATGCACATGTATCTGTATGTCTGTGTGTGTGTATCTATGTGCATGGGGTAGGTGTGTGTGTGCATCTTTGTAAATGTGTGTGTGTGCACATGTGTATACATCTGTATATGCATATGCGTATGTGTGGGTGTGTGCATGCATTTGTGTGTGCATGGGTGTAGGTGTGTGTGTGTGTCTTTGTGAGTGTGTATCTGTATGCATGGGTGTAGGTGTGTGTATCTTTGTAAATGTGTGTGCACATGTGTATACATCTGTATATGCGTGTAGCTGTGTGCGTGTGTCTATGTGTCCGCATGTGTGTGCGTGTGTGCATGTATTCACACAGCACGTGACCCCACACAGACTGCGCAGCACAGAACCAGGAGCGTGACTGCCACGTGGCCCTGCCTCTGCCGGAGGGCTGGGCTTCAGCTCCTCCGCCCGTGAAGCAGCTGCATGACAATCCTGGGGCCTGCCTGCTGGGTTGACCAGATTTTTGGAAGCCTCGTCAGTGACTTGAATGTTGGCCAGACCCTGGAATAAATAAGAGCTCCACGGCCTCCGTGCTCAACTCCAGAAAGTCCAGGAGGCCACATATCAAGAGAGCGGGGAGAAGGGGATCCTTAGCCTCTGAGCAAACCCGCAGACACTGGCAGCACGTGTTGGGGTCCGGGTCTTTGCGCCACGGCGCCAAGGCTTCTGCTCCCCAAACCACCCCGTGGGGCCTCGTGCTGCCTTCCCACCTGGCCACGAGCACCGCATGCTTCTGGGGCAGAGCGGAAGAGGTGGGGACTCTGGGGGAGACCACACCGACCCTGTGCCCACCTCAGCCTTCAGTCTGATTACAGATATTTCTGGGCTCCGCACGAAGCCAGTGCAAAACCCACCGTCCGGTGCCATGAGGACATCTCTGGCAGCAAAAGGCCGTCCCCCGCCAGCCTATGGGGCCCTCGTGCAAGCGGTGAGGGTGCCAAGGCCCGATGGCTCAGCAGCACTCCTGTCCCGGGGCTGCAGGTCATCTCGACCAAGGGCCAGGAGCAGCACCTGCCGTGGCCACTGGCATCGGCGGGGGGAGGATTTGCCCGTCAGAGGGACACTGGGCAGCGTGGATGGAGAGCCGTGAATTTCGTCACTGGCACACTGACATAAATCGGAGCTGGGCTCGAATGTCACCGGCTGCTTGCCGGCCCAGGGGTCTCTTCCAACCACTGGCCGCTGGACGCAACAACAACTCTGCGGTGACAGAACCCAAGAGAGGCGGCCAGTGACCCCGAGCAACCTGCGTTCACACACCTCTCACCAACCTGGAAAGACTGGTTCCCAGGGCCCAGTGGGAGAACATTCTGGAACCTGGATTCACTCACCCTTTGCTGGCTCCTTTGTTTATTTGTCAATGTGGTGAATAGGAGACAAATAAACAGGCCCACAGGATTTCCAAATATGCATGATCTGCTTTTCCACTTGGCATCTGAATGTCCCCACCAGAAGAGAAGACCCCAAGTAAAACCGGAAGTTTTCGTGAAGTGAACTTTCACATTGCATATATTGCACCTAATCATCAAATGAACAGAGCTGTGTGCCGATCAACTTACTCTTTGGCAAGCTCCCGCGGCATAGAAAAGGATCCAGTACCCAGAAACCCTTTGGCACTGGCTAGAGACATTTGTTTTCTCACAAGTACAGGAGATGGAAAGAGAAACACTTTCTCAAAAAGAAAAGGTAAGTTTGGAAGGAGTAGTGGGGTCACTTACAGAAATCTTGGTTTTCAGTAAATCGGAGACAACTCAAACTGTACAATCTTGCCAGCTTTGAGTTTTTCAACAGAAGCTACATTATTTTCAGAAGCTGCACCCAGGACTCTCGTGCAAACAGGACTGAGCCGTGAGTTAACATAACCAGGGGGTTCTGTTGCAGGGTCAGTGAAAAGAGCCCAGAAGCAGCAGTCAATGACCAAACACGGGATTCCAGGGTCTGCTGCTAACTAGCTGCCTCGCTGAGGCCTGTCACTCACCTCTCTGGGCCTCCATTCCATGGAAAATAAAGGCGCTGCTCTGCTTTCCTTGCTGCCTCCTCTGGGGGTGTTCAGCAGCATCTGGGGTGTCGTGTCCTAAAGGAGAAGAGGTCCCGGCCTCTAGTGGATGAGGCCAGCACTACTGCTAGGTTGAGACCTGGTTTCAACTAGATTGGACTAGAATTTCAACCAGGTGACATTCAGCTCAAGCAGCCTCTGGTTCTATAAAAAATTAAGACTATTTCTTCTGACATCTTTTATTTTTAAATTGTCCAAAATTGTTTGTCTTCAATATATATAATAATTCTCATATATTACAAAAAATATGTGAATCACATGCATTTTTTTCAATATTCAAACGCAACAACAACACACTAAAACTTCTGAAGTCGTTGGGAACAGACTCTTAATAAATATCTACAAGGGCCATTGGCGATGCTTCCAATTCTCTGGGTATGACCTATATCCCAGCAGTAATGATAACCTTTTGGGAAGAAACTTTAATCGTTGTTTGGATGGTGTTTATTGAATAATGATTCGTCAAATAATATCTTTGGCTCTGAAAGAAACTCGAACTTTGTGAGTCTCAGACAGTGGGAACCAGGGAGCAAGGACTTCCGAGTAGGCCTGTGGTTGCTGGGCCCACACACAGATTTGGAAAGTAAGATAAAGCTAAAAATGTTTTCCCCACAAACCTTCACCTTCATCTGTTCCAGTGGGTACTTGGTCTAGAAGAAAAAGCATCTCCCTTGCTGATGCACATTGGCCCAAGCCTGGGTCAGGCGCCCTCACTCCACGATGCTGGTAGCCCTGAGCTCCTGGTGTTTTATTATAAATGTTGTTTCATTTGTCCGTCTGGCCCCTGTGTTCTAAGTTTCCTGAAGAACAGGCCTGTGCCCAGTCCATTTCTCATCCTCAGTGCCCAGCACGGTGGGCACGCAGCACCACAGACACTTAGTTGACACGAGTCAGGATGGCGAATGACAGGCCCCACCACCCCACACACAGCCTGGGGTAGAATCACAGCTGGATGGAGCCAAGCTCAAAATCAAGAAAGGGGTGTCCCTGGGGGCTAGTCACAGACTAGACGTGAAATCAGAGAGGTATCATTTGAGTTTCCACTGAGTTCAGTCTGTGGAGAGTCATAAAGCCTTGGTATTGGGTTTGGTACCCAAAGAACAGAAATCATGGATCAAACCCTGATCTGATGGGCAACTGAAATTCCCAAAATAAAGCTGAGGGTGGGGATAATTCACGCCACTCCACCCATGCCCAGAAATACAGAAATAAGAGAATCTTAAAAATATTTTTAAATGAGTATGTTTTAAAAGTTTGAATACATAAAAAATGTATTTGAATGCAGAATGCAAAAACATAAAATTATAGTGAAAATAACAAGGAGATTGAAAATGCACCTGGTATGTATGAAAAAATGCTCAAATCACTTATAATCAGGGAAATGCAAATCAAAACCACAATGAGATACCACCTCATACCAATGAGATTGGCCCATATCAACAAATGTTGGAGAGGATGTGGAGAAAAAGGAATCCTCTTACACTGCTGGTGGGAATGCAAACTGTCCAGCCACTATGGAAAGCTGTGTGGAAGTTCCTCAAACTACTAAAAGTGGAGCTACCATATGACCCAGCAATTCCACTCCTAGGAATCTACCCAAAAGATACAATAACATTAATTCCAAAGGAAATCTGCACACCTATATTTATCGTAGCACGATTCATAATATCTCATATATGGAAACAACCTAAATGCCCAAAAGAAGATGAGTGGTTCAAGAAGATGTGGTCTATATACACAGTGGGATACTACTCAGCGATCAAAAAGGATAAACTCCTGCCATTTGCAGAAACATGGATGGCACTAGAAGGGATTATGCTTAGTGAAATAAATCAGAAGGAAAAAGAAAAATATCAGATGATTTCACTTAAAAGAGGACTATAGGGAAACCAAGAAAGGGTCAGGAAAAAATACAAAACTAGCAGACAAATTATAGATCTGAGACATACAGCAGAGGAAGGTGGGGGAGGGGTCAAAACATGGGCACAAAGGATTGTGGTGATGGACCACAGGATCATGGGATGGTGGGAGACTTAAGGGGGTTACAACTAAGGGGAGAAATCAAATACTGTACAAAAATGAACAATGATATAAGAAAATGTAAAAAAGAAAAGTATTTTTTAAATGTACCCGGTAGAAATTCAACCATCAGAATAAAATACCATAGATAAATAGAAGCGAACACAGCAGAGGAGAAAACTATACATCGAAATACATTGAGAACATAACATAGATTTCAACAGAGAAATAAATAGAAAATAGAGACCAAAAAAAAAAATGAGGAAAGGATGAAAATCCTCAACTTATTTAAGAAAAGATTCCAGTTGAGAGCATGGGACAGAAAGAATACAGGCTATTTGAAGGGAAAATGTGGAGAGAATTTTCCAGATAAGAAGCTCAACCAGATTGATGGAGCTGTTTTTTCTCTAACTGACCGGGTCATTTTGATTGTTGATTGCATGATTACAGTCTCAAAGACCTGAAGTCTGGGTGAGCCCAGGAGACCTTTTCCTCCACCCAAATTTCCTCTGCCTTGAGCTCTGTGTTTTTCTTGATGAGTTTCATAGACCAAGGCCCAACTTACCCAAATGCGACCTCACTCATCATCATTCTGTGACTGCTCCTGACATACTGTCATGTCAAGGCCGCTTTGGTTTCTTAAATGCCCAGCTTGTGAGATTGGTCACGCCGACCAGTTAGCCCACACAGATGGACAGAACTCCAGCCGAGGCAGTGAGTTCAGGAAGCGACTAATAACTCCTGGAGCAATTGACCCCAAATGGCCAGAACTTGATTAGTAGCTGACAGTTTCCTTAAGTTTTACCCCTCTTCCAATGTAGGACCAATCAGAGAAAAATATGCACCCCCCCAGCCAATCACACAGATGCCCTGCTCCTGGTCAGCCCGCCTCCAGGTTCCCACAGCCTGCCCTGGCCATGCCTGGACCTTCCCCAGCGCTCTGCCTGCCCCGGAGTCTCAAATAATGGCGGCCATCCCCAAGCCCAGCAAGCTCTCCAGCCCCTGTTCTTCTTGTGTCTGTGGTTCCTGTTCCTTTCTACACTTGCTTGCTTAAGAATTACAAAGTAATTCTGTCCTCTAAAAAAATGAATTATTTTCCCTCTAAAGTTCATATAAAGAAAGGAGGTTTAAAAATCATTTTTTATATTCTCAATTACACAATTTTCTTCACATTATGTTCCTTTCTTTCTTGCTCTAGGTAACGGCCATGGCTTATTGGCCCTAACTCAGGATCAATCCTGTGAAAACTGTGACCTTAAACTGCCTGACCTTTCTGTTCTTGAATTCCAGAAAGCTAAATTCTGAAACTTAATCTTGAGGAAATCCCAAATACAAATAGGCCGCCTGATCGCTTGCTAATCATCTCATTTCAATCAGAAGTCCATACATCTTCTAGCCTTCCACCTGGATTCACCTTTCTTAGGAAAATGAAGAATTTCTGGGGGGATTAATTATGTTGGTGACATGCTTGGCAATTTTTTCTCTTAATTAACAAGGGTGGTCATCAAACAAAAAAACTTAAGAGGGCGTAGGTAGTTTTGATCCAGGGACCATACACCTCACACAAACCAGCTTAGCTCTACCTTTATTAAAGTGGAAGTTTGAAAGAGGAAAGGAAATGATGGATGGCTGGATGGAGGACAGATGGACGGATAGATATATAGGGTATGTAGATAATTTCACATGTACATATACATGGATATAAAAATGTCTATATAGCCTGATAAGTGTTATGAGACTCTGAATATAACATTGAAAACCTTGGACTTACCAATAACAGATAACAAGCCCTTAATTGCTGATAGTTAAAGGCTCCCAAGAGGTTTAGTTCCTCCCTCCCATCCGTGGTGAGGGCATGAAGACTCATGAACTGACTCGTTTAAAGTAGCAAAGTAAGTTATAACCCAGTCGGGACAAAGTACAGATTCCTTTCTAATCTACTGCTTGTTCACTGTCTGTTGCCAAAACCGACAGACTGTTATAGCCCTAATTTGGGGCTCAGCGAATCATTGAATTAACTTGAAAGTCCAGTGACAGTTGGTTTTATCACTCAGATTTTATAATGAGTTATTCTGGTACCTGATATTTCTTTTCTCCACAAATAGCCACTCAGGCTATCAACTGCTACATTGGTTTTTGCATGATAAATAGTAGCTGAGCCATTTGGAATTTTCTAACCAACAGGCATTTCAGTTAAGATTGGGCTGTGCTGCCAGGAGTTGGGGTGCACTCATCACTCACAGGAAAGCTGGGGGCAGAAGCCCAGCCCCCGGGATGGCACGAGGCCTCCGGAACTAGTCTCCTTCCGGTTCATGAGTCAGGCAAACCAGGTCATCAAGTTCATGGTACATGTTGGGGGTGAGAGCACCGGGGTGCTGGAGGGAGAGACGGGGATGCAGGGGGGAG
>PVIJ01013495.1:0-34738 GCA_004024925.1 Scalopus aquaticus
CGCCCTCCCTCAGGCCCCGCCCTTCTTCAGGCCCCGCCCCTCCCCAGGCCCCGCCCCTCCCTCAGGCCCTCCCTCACCAGGGCTCAGGCTCTGTGCCCCACGTCCCGCGGCCCAGCTCTCGGGCACCGTGCTGCCCGCGGCCGTTCTCTGCGGGGCACCGCGTCCTGCTCGGTGACGCTGCTGCCCCGCCAGGGCTCACCCCGCGGTGTCTGGCCGCGAGGCGAGGACTCGCACGCAGCTGGAGGCCCGGAGCCTCAGAGCATCATCCACCGCCCGGCCCGTCTCTCCTCCTCTCGCTGGCTGAACCCAGACGCCGCTCCGAGGACCCAAGCGCAGGGCTCAACGCAGCGTTTGGAGAACACGGCCCCGACGGCGGTCTATGCCCCCCGCTTCCCCGGGGCTGGCTCGCGGCCCCAGACAATTCCAGGAGCGCCCCGCCGGCTTTGCGCCCCCTCGAATGGCACCGCTCCGAGGCAAGGACGCCCCTCTCCAGGCGCCCCTCTGCTCCGACTTCCACCAAAGCCCTCGGAGGCCGGCGCCCCTCGCCCTCGCCTCACCTGCGCCTGGCTGAGAACGGGGTGCGGGGCCGGAGCGGCGGGCACGGAGCTCAGCTGGCACTTCCAAACGCTCTCTGTCCTGCGGAGACCCAGGGACTGCGGAGCTGGCCTCGCGCCCCACGGCGGCCCGGCGGCCGTCCCCAGCGGGCTTGGAGAGAAAATATCACTTTATGTCCCGTTTTAGAAGAAGGACGTGGGCCTCCCTGGTGGCGCAGCGGTTGAGCGCTGTGCTGTGGAGCTGTCCGCAGGGGCGACGCGAGTTCGCGCCCGGCCGGGGAGAATCCTGCATGGCACAGCAGACCTCTCCTGCCTCGCCCGCTGCTCACCTCAGCAGTGTGTTTCTGATCTGCCTGTTCTGCTCCCCACTCTGTCTCTGGTGAACCCTCTTGCCGACCCCCACCTCTGGCCTGTACCCCAGCTTGTATGCATGAATAAATAAATCTTTAAAAACAAAGAAGGACCCGCGGGCTGACCTGTGTCCCCTCTCCCGGCCCAGGAGACCCGCCTTGTTCCCGGGCACGTGGGCCAGGGCCGGGCTTTGCTTTCGGCGCCACAGCCGCCCGCCCGCCTTGCAAAGGCACAGACACTGCCCGCTGGGGGGACAGCGACAACCGTCTGGGAAGCCCCCCGCTGGCCGCGTGGGGCCTCAAGGTCACCCGCACTCTGCTTCTAACCAGGAAGGGGAGGGGGCCCACGGCTCTCAGCAGCCTGCGGTCCTTGCGGCGCCTGGGCGCAGCGGGTCTCCTCGCTGTTCCTCCAGCCTGCGTCTCTGAAAGGGAGGGGTCGGGAAACGCGAACGGAAGGCGGTTAAACAGCTTCCGAGCCCCCCCCCCCCCCCCCCCCCCCCCCCCCCCCCCCCCGCTTGGCCGCTTCCGCAGAGAGCAGACAGACGCCCACTGAGCGCGTGCGGGCCGGGATCCCCGGCTCCAGGCAGGGTGGTGATGGAGACAGACGGGATTCTTGCTCTTTTGGGGTGCACACCCCATGGGGCCCCGGGAGTCAGGCATTGATTGGAACTCTTCAGCCGTCCTTTATTTTAACATTTACTTTTAAAATTTACTTGTGCGTGCGAGAACTGGGCCAGAGGCATGGGGGGTGAGAGAGTTCCCCAGAGACAGAGTGGAATAGGTGGTTCCCCTGAAATCCACTGCTGAGGGGGCAGCGGGGAGACAGGAGGGGTCTGCTGCGCCGTGTGGGAAGCTCCCTGCCCGGGGATCGAACTCCTCATGCCGCAGGGGCTGTGGACAGCTTCACAGTGCTGAGACTTAACCCCTGTGCCCCCAGGGGCCCTGCATTTCATTTTAAAAACTAAGTCCAGCTGTACCCATCAGCTTTATTTTATAATCTACTAATGTGCTGCATCTTACAGGAAGTCTGAACGATGCTGACAAGGCGTGGACGTGGGTTGGGGTGCCGTGCCCTGGGCGGCCGAGGCCCCTGCACCCCTCCACTCTGCATTGACGCGATTTCAGCGACATCCATTTAAATGTGCGTAGGACCTGCTGGTCATTCTGTGTGTGTCTGGTGCCTCCTGCTAGATGCCACTCAATGCGGGATGAGAGTTTTTTCTTCATTTACAGTAAAATCTCCCCAGCACTCAGTTTCGTGCTGTGTGCAAAGCAGATTCGGGACAAATGCCAGCTCGGCGTTGATGGGTGACACTCGCGTCAACCAGGCTGACCTCCTCGTGTCAACCAGGCGGGGGAGAGCCTGGGCCAGGCGGCGAGGTTGGAAAGGCCCTCGGACCCTGCCCAGCCCTTCCCTGTCCTTGCCCAAGCCTGAAATTTCATGTCAGAAATTCACTTCTTTGCGTCTCCTCAAGCAGCTTTAGTCCTTGTGCCTCTGTCGGCTGAGTCCGGGACAAAGTCACAGTCGCAGGGGAGAGCTGGCGTGGCCGGGCCTCACGCGCACAGCCTGCAGCCTGTGGAGGCTGCCCCAGGGGTCCTGCTGGCCAGGAGGCCCCACTCGGACCCTCGGGCCCGCCGCTGCAGAGGCTCAGAGAAAGACGCCTCGTGCGGGAGCCGGCTTTAGGGTCAAGGTGACGGTAGCGTGACAAACCCCTCTTCGCCATGCCGACACACTCACTTTGGGTTTTTTTTTGAAAGATTTATTTATTTGTGCATACAAGAGCTGGGGTGCAGGCCAGAGGTGCAGGGGTGAGAGGACTCCCCAGAGACAGAGTGGGGAGCAGAACAGGCCGATCCACTGAAATCCACTGCTGAGGGGGCAGCGGGGAGACAGGAGAGGTCTGCTGCGCCCTGTGGGAAGCTCCTTGCCCGGGGATCGAACTCGCGCTGCAGAGGCCGCCGACAGCTTCATAGTGCTGCGTTTATCCCCTTGCACCACCAGGGAGGCCCCTCACTTTGGTATTTCTGCTTTCAAAGAAACAGACACCAAGGCACAGACTGGCTGCCTCCTTCCACCCCAATTGTCGTCACTTTGCTCAGTTCACTCCAGGCTTGCTTTGCTCCTTAGCTCCGGGGACGATTCTCTCAGGCTAGTCAGGGGCACCCGGGGCCTGGACCTTATGCTCTAGGTGGCACAGACGGCCCACGGTCTGTGGGGGCTCACCACTTCTCCCCCCCCTCTCCTGGGCTCAGACTGTGACACTGGCTGACCCCAGCCAGCTTACCCTCCGTCCAAGCCTCGGTCCCGACTTGCCTGAGGGGCCCAGAGTCAAATCCACAGAAATGGGCTGGGTGGGGGAGGGGAACCAGGAATGCTTCTGTTCTGCGAGAAACAAACTCAACCCCACGCTAAACACTCAGGGTGGCGGAGGCGTGTCTCAAAGCAACGTTAATCGTGCATCGCTATGTGAATGACTGAGTTCATAATTTCAACATAGTACCAAGCATTTGCTAAGGATGATCCCTGGATTAACGCAGCACCTGCAGAGCTTGGAAAGGTGCCCATATTTGGATAAATGTTGCAAGTTTTTAATAGTTATTTCAGCATTCAGTGTATGATTGTAAAAAAGTGAGTTTGAAATGGTAGCTGCACCCCTATGTTTACTGCAGCACTATTCACAACAGGCAAGATATAGAAACAGCCCAAATGCCCAAAAATAGACAACTGGATCAAGAAGATGTGGTCTATATGCACGGCGGAATACTATTTAGCCATCAAAAAGGTAAACTGGTACCATTTGCAGCAACATGGATGGAGCTGGAAGGGATCATGCTCAGTGAAATAAGCCAGAAGGAAAAAGAAAAATATTGGATGGTTTCATTTACAGGAGGAATGTAGGGGAACCAAATAAGGGACCAAGAGAAAAATATAATAAATTAAAAGACAAAATAAACTGACAGCTATAAACCAGAGACACTGCAGGGGAGGGGGACGGAGAGGGATCAAAACAGGGGTGGGAGGAGCAAAAGGAACTATGCTGAGGGTGCACGGTGCACGGGTGAGCTGGTACTGGGGATTCTCCGGGGACTACACCTGAGAGGAGAAAGCATGTATTGTACAAAAAGGCAGAATGATGTAAAAGATATATATATATAATAACTTTTTAAAAAGTGAGATCCTAGAGTCTATAAAACTCAGTTTATGCTAAGGAAAGTCTTTTGTGTTGTGGGGGTGTGTAGGGCCAGCAAGTCCCGGGGTGGGCGCTCTCTGACTCAGCAGCTGGGGAAGGAGCAGCCCTGGAGCCTCAAGGGCTTTTTCAGACTTTTAATGATCTTTCTACACCATTTGTGGTGAGACAACCAGGTGCAGGCAGGCGGGTGGGGTCCAGGAGGCTGGCACTCTTCCTGGGCTACTCTGCGCACGGGCCTCTGCTACCCCCATCCTCTGCCGCCCCCCCATGCTGATCTCTGGGCCGGGTGCCCATCACGCACGCGCACACCACACCCAGCACCACGCCAGGCAACCACAGGTGTCCATCAGGTGCTGACGGCGGGGGCGGGGAAACCTGGTCACTCCTATTGACCCTACAGGGTCCATATTTTTTCCAGTGTAAAGTTAATTTATGTTTATTAAAAGGTGAGAATATTAAGGACAAAGTAAGTTCCATTCCCCAAATTCAACCTTATTTCCATTCCAGTCATTTTTCCACAGGAGGGCTAAGAAACAGGGGCCGCCACGGTACTGCACTTCGTTAGCAGCCGCATGGAGCCAGGTTACCCGGATGACACATCACATCAGTTTGGTCTAGAAATTAGGGCGTTTGCAGGATATTTTCTCCCCCATTATGGTATGTTTTGGTACATTATAGTATGTTTTCCCTTTTGTGATATAAAAATTAAAATGATATACATTAAAATTAAAATCTTTGTTCATAAACAGTATTTTTTACATTATGGATTTTTCCTTTGGCTTTATTCCCATAAATGGGATTCAAAATCAAAAGATTTAAATGTTAAGGGTGTCAAAGTGTTTACCTTAAAAAGCGGGCCCACTTGCCCACAGGTGAGTCATTTATAAATTGCTACCAACTTTCCACCTGACTTGCGTTTCTGGAGCTTTCTGTCTGCATCCTACAGGTGTGCCTTCCCTCCCCCGTTGTGTTTTAGCGGATCGCTCGTCTGCAATCGACTTGATTGTTTTTGATTAATTGCATTCAACCTCTCCCTACAATAAACACCCTTTACATTACAGCTGCAAACACTTTTTTCACTGGGCTGCTTACCTGTACATTCGATTTCGATTCACCTGGTTTTGCCAATACACCTAGTTACACCTGCCTGTATTTTCCTTCCTGTCTTTCAGGAGAACAGAGCACGTGTGCAGAGCGGCCTTGGGGAAATGCAGGCGTGGCTGAGAGGGGCACGCCTGAGCAGACGCCCTCCCTCTGCCAGCTCCTTGGGGCGAGGGCTGCCTGACAAGATACAGGACACACAGCCCAAGAGCTCCAGACACACGATGAGCGCGTGTCGCACGATTCTGTCCCGAATACCGCGTGGACCACGCCGACGCCAAACAGCAATGACTGGTCGTTCACCGGGCTTCAGGTCGCATCCGCGCCCCGGTTTCTGTTTAGTTCTGTCCGGCACGCCCACTTGGGGCTGGCCAATGGACCCAGCTTCTGAATAGCCGGCTGGGGAGCGGGAGGCCAGGAGCCAAAAGGCAGCGCCAGTTCTCAGGGCACACTCCTGTCCCCAGAGAGCTGCAGAGGGCTCCGCTGACTGCGGGACGCACTTCCCCGCGGCGCGGCGCTCTCTCGCTGCCCAGCGCGGGCGTCTCCACCTGGGCCGGCTCCGAGAACCACCGGGGCCGCCCCGGAACCCGCGGGCTGGGGAGCCGAGGGGTCGGGCTGCGCGGGCGCCCAGGTGGAGCAGGCGCAGGTGTGCTCGGGCTTGGGCCGCGCCCCCCGCCCGCCCGGCGCGTCGGCCGCGGCGAGGCGGCCTTTGTGCGGCGCCGGCTCCCAAGCGCCCCAGCGCCGGCCTGGGCCTGGCTCCGCTCTCGCGCGCAGGAGCCGCCCGCCGCGTCCCCCTCCCGTGTCCGCCGAGCACGCGGGCCGAGGGGTGCGTCCCGGCAGCTTCGGGGGTTCAGGTATGCTGCGGCCTGGGCCTGTGTGCACAGACCGGCGGGGGAGGGTCGCGCGGCTCGCGCCGGGGGCGGGAGGCGGGCACCCCAGGAGCGGAGCGGAGAGCGGCTCCCCAGCCGCCGGGGGTGCGGGGGCGCGCCGGCCGGGCCCCGCGGCCGCTCGGGGAGAGGGGGGCAGCCGGGAGGACCGGGAGGGGGAGCCGGCTGGGCGCTGATCCGGCGCGGCGGGCGGGCTCACGCGGTGCTTTCCGGTTCCGACCCCGCTCTGCGCGCCGAGGGCGGGACCTGGAAGCGCCGCGGGACTCCTGGGCAGACTCCCACCGCCTGCGCCCCGCCTCGGCCGTTCTGCCTGGGCGCAGAGGAGCCAACGGGGTTCCCAAAGTTAGGGAGGCATTTGCTTGGTGAACTTGGACTCAGTTTCCCTCAATGGCTAGTGCTGTCCCAGGCGCGACAGGCTCAGGCCCCGCAGGCCCTGGCGGGGCGGGGGTGCCCACTGGGGTCCAAGGGTCCAGACCGGCTGCCTCCGCGGCTGCCCTCTCCAGCGGGGCCGTGGGGCTGGGGGCTCTGGCCCCCGTGGCCAGTGGGGGCGCGTCTGCCCCCTTCTGTGTGGGGGACTCACTGGTCTGTTGGTCCGCAGGGCGAGGTGCCAGCCCCTGCATCGGGAGGAGGCCGGGGTTCCGTGCCTAGGACTGAAGAGCAGGTATGGTCGCCTGGGTCCCCGGGGTTCGGGCGCTGCACCCGGCGCTGCGGGCCTGTCCGCCCGCTGAGTGGGGCCTCGCTTCCGGCCATGGGATGGGGGCGGCCTCTGCCCCTTGTTTCTGAGGGACAGAGAGCCACAGACCGGAGGGGCAGGTGGGGTGCTGCCCTCCTTTGGGGTCCCCGCCCCTGCTTTGCTGCTGTTTCCTCTGCTCCTCTAGGAACTGGGGTGCCTAGACCAGTGGGGTGAAGGAGGCGTCACTACCTCCTGCCCGGACGAGGGTGGACCCCACAGTAGAAAAAACCGTTTTGAATCTAGCGGCAGCCGTGGCAGGCGCTTCTCAGCACAGGAGGCAGGCCGCTGGTGGCCGCTGGTGGCCGCTGGTGGCCGCTGGTGGCCGCTGGCGCCGAGGCTGCTGGCCGCTCCAGCGTCCTGCTTGGGCTCAGGAAACCCGCAACCAAATGTTACCGTTACCCGAGCTTTCTGTCGCCACCTGCCCCGGATTTCTCCCTGCCCCCTGTCCCATTTAGCTTTGAGATCCTGTGGCCCTAAAGTTTTGGGGCTACTATTCTATCCTACCCCCACCCCTGGGCTCGTTCAGTGCTGGGCACAGATTAATTTTTCTTCATCCGTGTCACTTGTTCTAGCACTTTCTGCGTCCTACAAGGGCGCTGTTTCTAGCACCTTCTCTCCATTTGGGGTCGGAACTGCCGGCCTCCCAGCCCTGCGCCAAGAAGCTCCGGACGCTCCTCACAGGTAGTCAGCGGTGCTGGCTCTCAAGCCTGGGTCTCTGGGAAATCAGCCCTGGGCTTGCACGGGCCTGGGGACTCGCCTCCCTGCCACGTCCCCTCCCAGAGCCCTGCGCCCTCGAGGCAGGCTGCTCGGCCTGGGGCCTGCGGTCCCAGTTCATCTTCTGCTGGGCTGCTGGGCTCATCTTGCGAGCACTGTGTTCTCAGAGGGTGCCTGGTCGGGGTGCCCGCTGGCGGGGCCGTCGCTGCGGGCTGCGGTCACCCGGCCAGACCCTCGGAGCCCGGCCTCTTGACCTCAGACAAGAGGACCCTGGTGAGGGGCTCAGGGAGAGACTGAGAATTTTGTCCAGTCATTGGGGACCTTCGGGTTTGCACACATCGAAGCGCAGCTCTGTTCCAAGCGTCTGACTTTCCTGTGGCAGTGCTGTGATTAGACCCCACAGCGCCTGGGGGTGGTGGGGGGGAGGACGGGGCCTCGGGCGCCCTGTAGGAGGCAGCCGTGCCTGTTGGCTGAGCCAGGAAACCGGGGCCGGGCAGTCCCAGGGACTCAGTGCACTGACCGGGCTCACGGGCGCCTTGCTGGGCACGCCCTGGGGGGGGTGTCAGCTTGGTCCCTCCAGGGCCCCCGAGGACACGTGTCCGGGAGTGTGACCAGCTCGAGTTCCTCAGCCAGTGAGCGGCCCAGGCAGCCCAGCTCAGCTGCGGTGGCGTCCCCCCGGGGCCAGGAGCAGCCTGGGGTCCCCCCGATGTTCCAGGCGAGGCTGCAGCTCCTTGCTGTGCGGCTTGGAGCCTGGGACAGCCCAGCCGCCCCGGAAGGCGGCCACGCCGCGCCCCTGGTGCCAGCAGGGAGGGGGTCCCACGGGGCTGCCCGCAGGGACTGTCCGGCCGGGCTCCGACGGCCGCCTGGGTGCCCACCCTCACCCGTCAAAGGCTGCCCTCCTGCCCCCAGCTTCACTGGGGCCAAAGAGTAAAATGGGCTCGTTCAGATTTCGACTTGGCGTTGGCGTGAGAAGGGCTTGCCTGGGCTCGAGCACGTGCTCTTGACGCTCCGGGAGACGGCCGAGGGGCTCGGGGGCCGGGGGGCCAAGTGGCCACTTTGCACTGGGGGGCTGGGGCCTTCACCTGCGGCCTAGGGCCCAGCCTGCGCCGCTGCGGGGTCGGTCAGAGGCGGGGAGGCCTCGCGGGTGGAGCGGCGGCGATGGCCCCGGCGCTTCTGCACGTCTCTGTCCAGGGCGCGGCTGGGCGCTCTTGGGCATGTGGCGTCGGGGCCGCCGCCCGGTCTGGTCTGCCCAGTGGCCGGCCCCTGCGTCCAGAGCGGGCCAAGCTTCCACGCTGGACCGCTCGCGCCTGTGTCCATGGAGACTCCGTGGCCGTGTGGCCAGGGCAATGGGCACTGCTGTGTCCACGCCGCCGGCTCCTTCATGAGGAGCAGGGGCAGCGAGTGTTCTCATTGCCCTGCTCCTGTGGCCAGCGGGGCTCCTGTGGCGGGGGAGAGGCCGTGCAGGCCGCCGGCTTTTGTCGGGCGTTGGGGGCTTGTTCGCGGAGCCTCAGCTGGCCACTCTGGCTCCGCCTCATGCCCTGTGCTGGGGCCTGGCCGCTGCTGCCTGGGGCACAGTGTCAGCGGGGAGGGCAGGCTGGCGCCGCTGTGGGGCTCGGGGAGCGGCCTGCCCAGGCCCGGGGGGTGTGCACCTGTGTGTGCGCGTGTGACGTGTGCACCTGTGTGTGTGCGTGTGACGTGTGCACCTGTGTGTGCGTGTGACGTGTGCACCTGTGTGTGCATGTGACGTGTGCACCTGTGCCCACGTGCCATGGAGCAGGGGCAGTTCCTGGCGGCCGGAGGGGCCGTGATGCTCCTGGGTCGCGCCTGAGACTTACCGTTTGTTCCTGTTTTTCCCCAGAGAGGCCGCCGCCATCCAGGATGCTGCCCCGCTGGGAGCTGGGCCTCTACCTGCTCACCTCGCTCGGCTTCCACCTCTACTCCTTCTTCGAGGTGTACAGAGTCTCCAGAGGTGAGGCCGCCATCCAGCTTCTGTGGGAACGCAGGGGCGGGCGGGGGGCGGCGGCTCAGGAGGGGCCCGGCCGGGCGCTCAGCCCTGGGAGTCGCCCCCTGGGCCCAGCGCGGGGCTCGTGGGGTCCCACAGAAGCTGGCTGGGCTCTGTGGCTGTAGAAGGCCTGAGGGGCGGGGGCCTGGCCTTGCCCTTGGGCGCCGCGTGGGCACGGGCGGCTCCTGGCGCTCTCACCCCACCCATCCTCTGCCGTGTGGCCTGCGCTGCCCTGTGTGCGTGCAGAAGGGGGCCCAGCCCCTGGCCCGAGACCCGGCCCCCAGGAGGGGGCAGCGCCTTTGTGTCGCAGCTGGAGGCAGGAAGTAGCATCGCCGGCTGCTTCAGACTCCTGCGCTGTGGAGAATGGGAGGAGGTGTTCTGGGGGCCTGGGCCAGGGCCCGCTCCCGGAGGGGGGTGGTCTCCGAGCCTCGTCTTGAGGGAGGACAGCCCCGGCCAGGAGAGCGGCGGCCAGGTGGCCGGGGCTGGGGCTGGAGGCTGCCCGGGCGCCTTAGGCCTGGCAGGGAGGTGGCGAGAGCCACACGGATGTGGCGGCGGTGTGGGGGGGGGGGCGAGCGCTGAGCTTGAAGGCCGGAGGGTGCGTGGCCACGGGGTCCCCGGGACGGCCAGGCGGGCCTGGGGAGCTCAGCGGGCGCGCTCTGTGCCTGCATTTCCGGGTGGGCGTTTCTCCCTTCGCTCGGAGCCTGGCCTCTGGGGACAACATTGGCACCCTCAGTGGTCGGGGACTGGCCTTTGGTGGAGCCGGCCAGGCCGCTGCAGTCCTGGAGAGCTGAGTGCTCTGAGCTCAGGCTCCGTAGTAGTGTGTCCTGGGCCTCTGCTCGCTTTCAGAGCGGCCCTGGGAGACGGTGCAGGTCTCAGGAGCGGGGCCCGGCCGCAGAACCCGGTGTCTGCAGCAGCTCCGGTCCAGGGCCGTGTGGTGGCCAGCTGGCATCGAGCTGGCATCGGTGCCCGGCTCCCGAGTCCTCAGCACGCAGCCCCGCCTCCTGGCGCAGCGAGGCTGCTCCTGCTCCAGCTGTCACTGTTTTTCCCACTGGGGTGTGGAAGGGAGGTTGGAGGACGGAGCACGACCTGGACCTGGACTGTACCTCACCTGTTCACGTTCTGCCAGATCCAGTCTTGGTCTGAATGGGTCTTCTTCCTGCGCTGTGCCTTTGGGGGTCTCTCCAGTCACCCCGCAGCCGAGGCCACTGGCCGCCCTGCTCCCCTCGGAGCCCCGCGGGGTTGCCTTTCACATCTAGACCTGTGCTCCGTCTTGAGGTGTTTTTCGTGGAGGGTGTAGCTCTGTCCGTGTTGACTTTTCGCCGGTGGTGTCCAGTTGTTCCAGAACCGGTTGTTGAAAAAGACGGTCTTGCCCGTCGTGTGGCCTGCTCCTTGGAGCCGCTCAGCTTGCGTGTCTGCGGGGTGCCCTGCTCTGCCGGGCGGCGCTCGCGCCCTGCAGCTCTGCAAGTGCCAGCGCAGGCCGGCGTCCGTGGCTCCGTGCTCGGGGCCTCGGCCTGTGCACACGCCAGGCTGCGCCTGTTCTGGCAGCGTCGTGACGTTCGGAGTCGAGCCCACACGCGTGTGGGTCAGTTGGGAGCTGACCCTCGGCCGAGTCTGCGGCCCACAGGATGCCCTGTGACCCTCGCGCTGGATGTGAAGGCAGCATGAGGGCCGTGCGGCCGCCGAAGCAGGCCTCTGCCTGCAAGCGGGGTGCGTGTGTGTGCTCGCGCCGCTGCACAGCTCTGGGGCAGGAGGTCGCCTGGAGCCCGGGGCTCGTCTCAGACTGTTCACTCCTGGCTGCTTCCTATCCAGAGTTTCCGTCCTTGTGCCTGCTTTGCCCTTTCGTAGTGCTGTGGGGGATCCACGACTTTGAGGGCTTGGGTCCATCAGCAAACTGTGGCGCCTGCACCGGGCTCTTCCCTCCTGTGTGTTTTGTCAGCGGGTCTCCTTTGCTAGCCCCCCCACCCCTCCCCTGCTCCTGTTTTCCCCTCGATCATTTCTGCCTGCGCCGCTCACCTCCTTGTCCGTGGCTCTGGCTTTCCCGGTGTTTCCTTCTGTCCTCCCGTCATTCCGCCCACCCTCACCTGGCCACTCCTTGTTGTTCTTGGGCTTGCTCTGTCCCTCTGCCCTCCTGCTTCCAGCCGAGGGCTCACCTCACTCATTTTGTTGGGACCGGGTTGTATTTTCCCATCTGACTGTTTTCATCAGTGATTTCCAGGGGGTCACACCACATGGCCATTCTAAAAGCTCAGGCGAGATTCCCAGGCTGTGCTGGGTATGGACAATTTTTTTATTTCTTGTACTGTTTGTGGGTAATTGCTTTTGTTTATATTCTGCCGATGAATGGGAAAATTCAAAAGCTGTCTTTTATTTGTTGACCAATTTCACTCAACATAATCACTTCAAGATCTGTCCATTTTGTCCCAAATGCCATGGTCTCATCTTTTCCACAGCTGTATAATATTCCATCGAGCATATGCTCTGTATTTCTCTGTCCACTCATCTGTTGAAAGGCACTTGGGTTGCTTCTGTGATTTGGCAATTGTAAACAGTTTGCTGCTGTGTATGCAGGCGTAGATAGGTCTTTTTGTATTGGATAAATACCCAAATAAATACCAGATAAATATCAGTATTGCTGGGTGAAATGGAATTTCCATTTTGCATTCCCATTAACAGCAGACCACAGTTCCTCTTTGACTTCAACCTCACCAACATTTATTATTTCTGTTCCTTTTATGTGGGCCATTCACAGGGGTGAGGTGGTAACTCAGTGTGGTTTTAATTTGCATTTCCCTTATAATAAGAGATGTTGAACATTTTTTTCATGTGTTTAGGCCACCTGGATGTCTTCTTTCAAGCTCCCGAAAGTCTGTTGAGGTCCTTTGCCCATTTATTAATTGGTTGGTTGTGAGTACTTTGTAAATTTTGGAGATTAACCTGTTCTGAGATGTGTTAGGTATGCAAGTATTTTTTCCCATCCCATAGGTTGCCTTTTTGCTTTTGTGATGGTTTCTTTTGAGATAAAAAAGCTGTTAATTATTGAGGCACTAAAGCTTGTTTATTTGTGCTTTTGTTTCCCTTGTTGTTGGGGTTGTATCCCAAATACACAGGTGGATGTCCTGTGGTATGTTCCCTGTCTTTTCTTTCAAGTACTTTATGGTGTTGATTCTTATGTCCAAAACTTTAATCCAGTTTGAGTGAATTTTCATCTGTAGTGTTAAAATGAATCGTGCTTTATTGTGTTTTTTGTTTTTTGTTTTTAAAACGTGGCTATCCTTGTTTCCCAGCACCATTGATTAAAAATGCTTTCTTTTCTCCACTGTGTGGCTATAATTCCTATATGAAAAATTGATTTTCCTTTTGAATGCCTAAATATATTTCCTCTGGGCTTTCTATTCTGTTCTATTAGTCTGAGTTCCTCATTTTGTACCAGTACCATACTGGTTTGATTACCGTTGCAGTGTAATATAGTTTGAAGTGAGGACGTGTAAATCTGCCATTTTTTCTCTTAAGATTATTTTGGCTGTAAGGCCTTTTGTGATTCCACATAAGTTTGATAATTGTTTGTTCTATTTGCTTTAAAAAGTCATTGGTGTCTTAATTGTTATTGCATTGAAGCTGTAAATTGCTTTGGGTAATATGGCTATTCACATAATGTTAATTCTTCTGACCCATGAGCACGAGATACTTTCCATTTCTTTGTGCCTTATCTCCTTTAACAGTTTTTTAGTTTTCATTAAACAGGTCCTTTACCTCCTCCGTTTTGTTCCGTCCCAGGTGCTGCATTCTTTCTGGCATGATTGTAAATAGAACTATTCCTTATTTCCCTTTCTTCTGATACACTGTTTATATGTACTGACAGAAATGCCACAGATTTTTGTGAATTGATTTTGTGTCAACACCTTACTGCATTCTTTTATTATTTCTGGAAGTTTTTTTGTAGACTCTTTTGGTTTCTATAAATAGATTGCATGTCACCTGCAAATAGTGACAGTTTTACTTCTTTTCTGATTTGGATTCCTTTTATGACTTCTCCTTGCCTAATTGCTTTGGCCAGGACTTTAAAACTATGTTGAACAATAGTGGTGATTGTGGACACCCTTGTCTTATTCTTGATCCTAGTAGGAAAAATAATGCTTTCAGCTTTATACCATTGAGTATGATATTGGTTGTAGGTTTGTCATCTAAAATTTTTATAATATTTAAATAGGTCCCATTTATTCCCTTTTGGAGGGTCTTTATCATAAATGGGTGCTGGATCCTATGAAATGCTTGTTAAGCATCTGTTGAGATGATTGTGTGTTTTTCATCTTTCTTTTTGTTGACCTGCTGGCTGACACTGCTTGGTTTACATGTGTTGAAAGGCTTGCTTCCCTGGGATGCAGCCTGCTTGGCCAAACTGGCCAGTTAACTTGCTATATTCCTGTATCTGGTTTGCTAGGATTTTTGTTGAGGATTTTTTCGTCTACTTTCATCAGAGACTGAGTTATAATTTTCTTCTTTTTGTACTGATTATGCTTGGCTTCGGGTTCCAGGTAATGTTGGCCTGTAGAACGTTTTGGGGGGTTTTCCTCACTTTGATTTTTTTTTTTTTTGAAGATTTTGAGTAGAATAGGTACTAGATCTTATCGGTTTGGTAGAGTTTACTGGAGAAGCTCTTTGGCCCTAGGCTTTTGTTCTTGGGGAGGCTTTTATTACTCTTTCAACTTCAGCACTTGTCATTGGACTGTTTGAGCTGTCTGTTTCATCCTGGTTTCATCTCAGGAGGTTGTATGAATCTACAATTTGTCCATTTCTTCTAGGTTGTCCAGCTTGTTTGCATAGAGACTTTTATAATAGGTTCTTATGATCCTGTGTATTTCTGCAGTATCTGTTGTAATTTGCCTTTTTTATTTCTGATTCTATTAATTTTGGATTTTCTCTCTTCATAAGCATGAAACATACTGGCTGATCAACTTTATATTTGCAAAGAACCAACTCTTGGTTTCACTGATCTTTTGAAATTTTTGTTTTCTATTTCATTTATTTCTACTCTAATTTTTATTATTTCTTGCCTTCTTTTAAAAAAAATTTTTTTTAGTGCTTTTGTTGGTCCTTTTTCTACTTTCTTTGACTGCAGAGTTAGACTGTTTGAGATCTTTTTTTAAATGTGGGCTTGTATTGCTGTGAACTCACCACATGGTGCTGCTTTTAAAGCATCCCATAGGGTGTGGTAGCTTGTCTCTCCCATTTCATTAGTCTCTAGACATTTTTTTTTTAAATCTCTGACTTCTTCATAAACCTGGGAGTTGTTCAGAAGCATTTTGTTTAGTCTGCTCATGTTTTGGTTTGTTCCAGTATTGCTTTTATGGTTAATTTTTAGCTTTATAGCATTGTGGCCTGTAAAGATACTAGATGTACTTTCTAATTTTGTATGTTTTCTGAGGTTGTATTTGACCTAGTATGTGATCTGTTCTTGAGAATGTTGCCTATGTACTGGAGAAGGTGCATTCATCGCTTTCAGTTTGGAAAACTATAATGGCCCAGTAAATGCATTTGGCCTAATATTTCATGTTGATTTTCTGTTCGGATGATCTGCCCCTCTGTCAGTGGGGTGTTGAATCTCTAACAGGAATTGTGTTCCTCTTGATCGTTTTAGGTCTGTTAATAGTTGCGTTACAGAGCCAGGTGATCTGTGTTGGGAGTGTGAATAGTAATAACAGTTCTTTCTTCTTGGTGACTTGTTCCCCTGATCCACATAGTGTCTTTGTCCTATTACCTTTTTGAGTTGAAGTTCTAGCTTTTTGGATATGAGAATAGCAGTTTCTGATTTACTCTTTGAGTTATTAGCATGTATGAGTTTATTCCATTCTGTTATTATTAGTTTGTTTTTGTCTTTTGGTGTTAAATGGGTCTCTTATAGCGAAGTATTGATGGATGAAATTTTTCCACCCACACTGTTAACCTTTTTTTTTATTGCATAAAAGAACTGGGGTGCAGGCTAGAGGTGTGTGGGGGCTGAGAGGATTCACCAGAGACAGAGTGGGGAGCAGAACAGGCGGATCCGCTGAAATCCACTGCTGAGGGGAGCAGCGGGAGACAGGCGAGGTCTGCTGCGCCCTGCGGGTCAGCTCCCTGGCCGGGGATCGAACTCAGGCTGCAGCGGTGATAGGCTGAGACTCAACCCGAGGCCACCAGGGTGGGGGGCCCCAGTCTATGTCTTTTTATTGGTGATCAGGTCATTCATATTTAAGGTAATCACCTTAAATATTTTGTTTTTCAGTCATTTTGGTTTTGATTGTTTTGTTTTTCTGTTTCTTTTCCCCTTTGTTTCTACTCTTTATGGGTGGCTTTTCTTAATATTTATGCCAATTTCCTTGCGTCCTCATCTGCAGATGTCTGTTCTGGATTTTTGGTTAATGGTTACTGTGGGGGTTTTACTTACATTCCTGTGTTTGGGCTCCTTTTTGAGCTGGTGTCTGCTCTCCAACATTTAACTGTGCTAGTCCCGCCCTCTCTTCCTCCCCCTTGGCATCTGGTGGCATTAACTCATGGTGCTCCTGGTACTGCTGTAATATTTCACTTGTTGTTTTACTAAGGAGTTTGTGCTTCAGTTTTTCTTGTGGAAAACTCCTTGAAAAGCAGGTTGGGGCCTCCCCGGTGGCGCAGCGGTTAAGTGCTGCGCTGCGGAGCTGTCGGCAGGGGCGACGCAAGTTCGACGCCCGGCCGGGGAGAATCCCGCATGGCGCGGAAGACCTCTCCTGCCTCGCCCGCTGCTCCCCTCAGCAGTGTGTTTCTCATCTGCCTGTTCTGCTCCCTGCTCTGACTCTGGTGAGCCCTCTTGCCGCCCCACGCCTCTGGCCTGTACCCCAGCTTGTATGTATGAATAAATAAATCTAAAAAAAAAAAAAAAGCAGTGGGGCTTAAAAAAAAAAAAGAAAAGCAGGTCAGGTGGTGGAAAATTCCATTGCTTCTGTTGTTGGACAAAACCTTTACTACACCTTCATACTTACTTGATAATTTTGCAGGATGGAAAATTCTTGGCTGACTGTTGTTATCTTTTAAGAGTGCAAATTCCCTCCACTCTCTTCTTGCCTGGAGAGTGTCTGGACTGAAATCCCTAATTGGGAGTTCTAATAAGTTATTCTTTTTTCCTTGTTTCCTGCAATGTTTTTTCTTTATCTTTGATTTTGAATAGTTTTACAGTGTGCCTGGTGTATGTCTTTTGCATTAAAGAATTTAGGTGCTCTCCTGCTCGCTGGCCATCCGTATTTTATTCTGTAGGTTTGGGAAGTCCCTATTTATCATTTCTTGAATAGTGTTTTTAGCTCTATTTCTTTTCTTCTGGGACCCCGATCATTCTTAGGTTTCCTCTTCTAATTGAGTCTGATATTTCCCATAGAGTTTTCTCATGTTCCCCTACTCTTGGCGTTCTCTTTCCTTCTACATGTGTAATCTGTTCATTTGAGTCTTCCACAGCTGAAATCCTTTCTCCTGCCATTTTAGTTCTATTTAAAGCACTGTCTAAATTTGTCTGCCGTTCATTCAGAATCTCCTTTTGTGATCTTTTCATATATTTACTCTCGTGCAGAACGCACCCCATGCCCGGACCCCCTTTCTGAGGCCTTGCGTCTGCCTGTCTGCCCTGACTGGCTTCCGGGGTCTCAGAGCACTTGGTATTGCTGAGTCGAAGTGATGATCGGAAACTCCCTCCGCTCCTGTCTCCTTACATTTGTCAGACTCGCCCTGCTCGCTTTGCTTTTCCGTCTTTTTTTTTTTTTTTAAGATTTATTTATTTATTTTTTTTTTTATTTATACATACAAGCTGGGGTACAGGCCAGAGGCGTGGGGCGGCGAGAGGGTTCCCAGAGACAGAGCGGGGAGCAGAACAGGCAGATCAGAAATACACTGCTGAGGGGAGCAGCGGGCGAGGCAGGAGAGGTCTGCCGCGCCATGTGGGATTCTCCCCGGCCGGGCGTCGAACTCGCGTCCCCGCTGCCGACAGCTCCACAGCGCAGCGCTCAACCGCTGCGCCACCGGGAAGGCCCTGCTTTTCCGTCTTGTGTTGAGATGCTCCTTCCCTCCCAGGGGTACTCATCGCCTTATCAGTTGCTACTTACGGGGTGTGTGGTTGGCTGCGGGTTGCCTTCCCGGCTTACCTGGCGTGAGGTGGAGGCGGGAGGAGTCCGGGGCTTTGGCGTCCATCTCGCTCTGCGGAGGCCGTGGGAGGCCCTGCTCTGGTCTGCACTGAGGGTGTTCTGGGCTGAGGGTGTCCTTGCTTCCCTCCTGCCCCTACTGAGCCTTTCTCCAGGGTCTCGGTCTTTGAGGCTCAAGGCCCCCTTGGGGTGACGTCTTCTCTCACTGCAGGACAGTTTGCACCTGCCCGGGAGGGCCGCGTGTGTGGTGGGCACATGGTCTTAACCCTGCGGCCCCAGGGGCCATCGCCACCCAGCCTCGCCCTTTTGTTGGGTGTGCACATGCCTGGTTTGCTTTCTGGGGTTTGCGGGTTCCCTCTGAGGTCTCTGCTGTGGGCCTCCTATGGGCCAAGGCGCAGCTCGGCCCGGCTTTTCCGCGGTCTGGGAGGGGAGGAGCTTTCAGCGTCCGCGCCGCCCCGCTTGCCCGGCCCTGCCCCCGGTGGGTCCGCGGCCCCTGCCTCTGCGGGCCAGGCCCACCTGCATCAGGAAAGCTGCTGGACTCGGCTGTGTCCTGGGCCTCCCCACGTGGCCCCACTCCCCCACCCCCTCAGCAGCACCAGCCTCGGCTCCCCGGGGCGCGGCCCTTAGCCGCCCCGAGGTCTGGTGCTCCTGCGCCCACACGCCCGTCCCCCAGGGCGGTTTCCAGGGAGGGAGCGCCCAGCCTCTCCCGCCGTGGGGGCGGCTCCCGGGTAAAGCTGGTCGCCCCGGCCCCGCCCCGCGGGGCCTTCTCCGCCCCCTCCGCAACCCCGGCGGCCAGGCGGGACGGCGGTCAGCGCCTCCAGGGGGGCCGGGGCTGGCTCCGGCCGTCTCGGGGACACGCTTCTTCCCTGCTTCGCCGTGGGCCGGCCCCGTCCAGTCGGGCTGGACCGACTCTGTTCCTTTCAGAGCATGAAGCGGAGCTGGACCGAGAGTTTGGCCTGGAGACCGGCACTTTGTTCGGAGGACTGAAGAAGGTACCGGCTGCCGCCTCGCGCTCGCGGCGCCCCGGGCCTGCGCACCCCGCGCTGCACTGGGGACCTGGCCTGCCTGCGGGAGGGGGGCCCGGGGCGGGACCCGGACACCGGTCTGCCTCCGACTGGTCAGTTCCCGCCAGTTGCTCTTTGAACATCCGAAGCCCCTCTGACCTGGCCTCGTCTGCTAGAATCAGGTGTCCCCCGGGACAGACCCCCACCGGGACCCTTGGCCTCTCCGGGGCTACCTTCTCCTGAGTTGGGGGGTCGCGGGGCTGCTGCCTACCCCTGCCACGCCCCTCCTGGACGGGACAGCACTGGTCCTGCCGCGCGTGTCCTGGGACTTCCCAACCTCCTGTCCTGGCTGCGGGGTGCTGGACACGTCCCGCCCGTCAGAACCCCTTTCCTCTTTTTGCATGGAAGAGCTGGGGTGCAGGCCAGAGATGGGGGGTGAGAGGGCTCCCCAGAGACAGAGTGGGGAGCAGAACAGGCGGATCCACTGAAGTGCACTACTGAGGGGCAGCGGGGAGGCAGGAGGGGTCTGCTGGCCCTGTGGGTCCGCTCTCTGGGGCTGGACGCAGGACGCCCCGTGACCGCAGAGACGCCACCCCTTGGCCACCAGGGGGCGCCCTTTCCCCTCGGGCCGTGCTTCGCTCCATTCCTGCCGTTTCAGGGCCGGTGTCGGAGCCTGGGGGAGCTCCCGGTTTGGGGTTGGGGTCCGGCTGGTCGAGAGTTGCGATCGGCTCCCTGAGGGGGCCGCGGGCCCTGCGGTCAGCACGCTCACCCCGAGCACCGCGGCCGAGGCCGTGAGCCGGCCGGCTTGTGGGCAGGCGGGGCGTGGAAGGACAGCCCGGGGCCCCGGGGGGCGGCCCCCGCGCTGCCCCTGCTGCTCTGTCCCCCGACGCCGCGGCTTCCCTGAGGCTGTGGGCGCAGCCGGCGGCGGCCGAGAGCGGCGGACTTGGCGCTCGCGCGGCTGCTGGGCGGAGACGGGAACCCAGAGGGGCGGGACGAGCTTGGGAAGGGCCCGGAGCGGGGTGCCGGCGGGGGCGCCAGCAGGGGCCCGTCGGCGGAGCGGGGCGGGGAGGCTGTGGCACGCAGTCGGGTGTGGGCGCCTGCCCTTCCCTGGCGGCCAGCGGGTGCAGCCCCGACCTCCCGTCCCGCCTGCAGGACCCCACGGACTTCGAGTGGAGCTTCTGGATGGACTGGGGGCGGCGGCGGCTGGCCTGGCTGCTGCTGGGCCACGCGGCCGTGTCGCAGGTGGCCGCGCGGCTGGCCCGGGAGGTACGTACCGGCGCCCCCGCCCCTCTTGCCCTCGCGGCCGGGGGGAGGAACCCGGAGGGGCGAGGACAGGGGCCAGCGCTGACCCGCCGGGGTTGGGCGAGGCCTGGCGTCCCTCCCTGCTCTCTGAGCCGGGGCGTGAGGGCCGCAGCTCGTCGGTGCTGCGCTCAGTCACACGGCCCGGGCTGGGGTGCGGGGCGCCGCACGCGTGTGGTCCTGGGGGCCGCGGGCCTCTGCGGGGTCCACGCTGGCCGGCGGGGGTGCCCAGTGGGGGGATCGGACTCCGGCTTTCGCAGGACGGTGCGTGGGGACGTGGGCTCAGCCCCAGAACCCTGGACGTGGCGGGGCCTGTCCAGGCCTGTGAGGCCGCTGCCCTCGACTTGAGGGGGGTCGGCTGGAAGCCCCCGGCACGAGCCCGGCTGTGAGGCCCAGCAGAGCGGGGTGCGGCTGCTCCCCAGGGCCCACGCTTCCTGGGCTGGCTCTCCTGAGTGGGGACCCCGCAGCCCACTAGCTTGGTTTAAATGTGTCGCTGATGTTAGGGGCCCCCTAGGATCCCCAGCTCAGCGGAGCAAAAGCAGTGGGGTGGGGGGTGCCGGCCCAGCTCGTCCCTCGGGGGTCTTGCCATGTGAAGAGGGTTTGGGGAGCACAGGCTGAAGGGAGGCACGGTCCTGGCCTCCACTCAGGGCGCCCTTCAGCCTGGGGGCCCACGGGAAGCCACGCTGGGGGGCAGTGGCTGGCTGGGTCAGAGGCCGCACTCGGGGCTGGGGCCAGCCCGCCGCGCCGGGCTGCCCACCTCCTCCCTGCAGCGGCCTCAGCTGGAGAGACCGTCCCCCGGCGCCGCCTGTCCATGCTGGGGCGCTCCCGACTGTCCTCCCGGGGCAGGGCTTTCGAGCCGCCAGGCCGTAAAAGCGGACGTGACTCTGTCCCCCAAGCGCTCATCGCCGCGGTGGCCGTCACCGGGTAGTTCGGCAGAACCAGCCCGACGTGCCTGAAGGGGAGTGAGCGGCCCCTCGCGCTGGCGCTGCAGACGCCCGGGGTCTCGCGGCCGCAGGGGAGCTCTGGGGCGTCGGCGGCCCTGGCGGTGGCGGCCGGTGTGCGGCGGCAGCAGGCATGAGCGCTTGGACGGCCCGGCCTCTCGCCCAGCCCTGAAGCCCCACGACAGTGCCCGGCCTCGGGGGCCTCCGGCTTCTGGGTGACCCTGGTGGACCTCAGGGGCAAGGGGCCCTCCGATGCAGTGGTCTCTGCCGCCCGAGTCCCCGCCCGCCCCCACGTGCGGCCCGGCCTGCCCGCCGACCGCCCGCCTCTGTCCCTTTTCAGCACAGGCCCTGGATCCTCGGCCTCTACGGCGCCGGGGCCTGCTGGCGCGTCCTGGGCGCCCCGGGCCTGGCCCTGCTGCTCCTGCACACCGGCGTGTCCTTCTGCGTGGCCCAGCTCCAGCGCCCGCTGCTGTGCTGGCTCTGCTCGCTCCTGCTGCTCTCCACGCTGCGGCTGGAAGACGCTCAGGAAGTTAAGGTGAGCGTCTGGGTCCCCGCTGGGAAGGAGGCCTTGGCCAGCCGGGCAGCGGGGCAGCGGGGCCGGGGCAGGGGCAGGGGCGGGGGCTGTGGCGTGAGGACTGTGGGAGCTCCCCCTGGTGGCCATACAGGGTTGCTGCAGTGACTGGAGCGCTCCCCCTGGTGGCCACATGGGGTTGCTGCAGGGGCTGGGGGTTCCCCCTGGTGACCACCTGGGACTGGTGCAGTGGCTGGGGGCTCCCCCTGATGGCCACGCATGCTGGGTGCAGTGATGGGGGTGCACTCTGCAGTGTGGTCCTTGCTAGGGGCTACATCTCAGCCCTCCGAGGTTGCCCAGGCTGACCTGGCACCTTTGCTGCTGGCAGGGCGGGGACGGTGGCGCTAGATGGGAGCATGGGGAGGAAGGCGTGGCCCCGGGGCAGTAGGGAGCCACCTGCAGAGCCCTGAGCCGGGAGGGAGGCGGGCCCAGCTCACCTGGGGCCAGGAGAGCCCCGAGCCAGGTGAGGCAGGTGCTTGTCTCCCTAATTGACGTGCTCAGTAACTGCTCGGGCCCTGCTGGACGCTCTTGAGTTCAGAGTTAATCTGTTTCCCCAGAGGGCGCAGATGTGCTGCGGGGGGTGCTAGAGGAGGGCGCCGGCCACCCCCCCTGCTGCCCCCACCGTCCCCCCGCCGCCCCTGCGTGAGGCCTTGTCCTGCAGGCGCGTCTGTCCTGGCGAGAGCGGCCCCTCAGCGGCTGTTCGTCGGGCGTGTTGTTCCGTGCGGGCTCCGGGTGTGGAGGGAGAGGGGCCTGGGCGCGAGGGGGCCCCGACTTCAGCAGTTGGGTGCGTGGCCGAGTGACTGACCCGGGGCGCCCTCCCCAAGGTTTCTGCTCCTCCCGCCGCTCTGGGCTGTCTGAGCCGTTTGCGCGGGCACGCTGGGGTGGGGCCTCCGCCCGGCCCTGGGCTGCCGTCCCCTCCCTCCCCTCCCGACGGGGGTCTCGGTGTTTTCAAGGGGCAGCCGGCGTGTCAGGCTGGCCGGGAGCGGCAGCCGGGCTACGGGCGGAGCGATGAGTGTGGGGTCTCCAGCCTCACAAGTGGCCGCTGGTCCTGGGAGAGTCGGGGGCCCGGCCGGTGTCCAGGCCCCGTGGCCGCTGTGTCCTCGCCTCTGTGCCCTCCTGGCCGGCCACCTCCCCCGCCCGCCACGCCGTGGCTCCCGCGCCCCTGACCACCCCAGACGCCCCGTGTCCATGGACAGCGCCCTCGGCTCCCTCTGGCTGGCGTCCCTCTCTGAGTGTCCGGGGCGCCGGCGGGCGGCTCCGGCCCCCCGTGCTGCTGGGCCCTGCGTGGCTGGGACGCGCGTGGGCACCGCATGTGGGGAGAGTGACGAGGCCCCGTGGGCGCCGCGCAGACCCCGGCTCCATCCCGGCGCGGCTTCTGCAGACGCTGCCCCAGCCAGTGCCCGGAAGCTCGCGCTTTGGCCGGGGCCCCCTTCGGCCGCACCACCGGCCTGTTGCCCTCGGCCGCCTGTGGGCCGTCAGAGGCCGGCGGGGCTCTGTTCCTGCCCGGGCCCCTCGGCGGCAGTGCAGGTCCCCGCCCAGCCCCGAGACCGAGGCCCTGGCTGTTTCCCGGCGCAGCTGGGCCGGCCGCCCTCCGTGTGGCCGCGGCTGCGGCTGGCCGGCCCGGTCCCCTCGGCCGGGGCGCTGTCTCGGAGGCCGGGCCCAGCTCGGCCCCGCCGCTCACGCCGTCTGGCCCGGCTTGCAGAGAGGCTGGTACCGGACGGAGAGCGAGTTCTACCTGCTGCACTTCACGCTGACCGTGCGCTGCCTGGCCTGGACCGCCGTGAGCCTGGAGCACGCCCGGCGGCGCCTGCCCGCGGGCCGCGCGGTGCCCTGGCTGCTGGCCTACGTGTTCTACTACCCCGCCTTCCACAACGGGCCCGTGCTCAGCTTCCCGCGCTTCGTAGGCCAGGTGGGTGCCCAGCCCTGCGTGTCCCCGGGGCTGCGTCCCCCGGCCTCCGCCCGGCCTCGGTGGGCGTGGCACCGGGCAGGGGGCCGGCAGACGGGGCCTGCGGGGTGGGGCGGCCGCGGGAGGACCCTGAAGGGAAGGCCGGACTGGGGCCGCCTGGGCGCGAGGGGTGGCCGGCTGGCAGGCGCGAGTCCTCCGTGCTCTGCTGCCCGGGGTGCCATGGGCTGGACAGCTCCCTGGCCCGCAGCCGCCGTTGCCTGCTCGCCAGCTCTTTCCCTCGCTCTGGGTGTGGGAGCCGCCCTGGGCCCGTTCTCGGGGCGTCCGCACTCGGGGCTGCAGGGTCTGCGCTGCTGGGGGCTCCCTGCCCGGCCGCGCCCCAGCTGCAGGCAGAACCGTCACGCTTGCACACGGCATACAGCACACATGTACATACACGCACACAGCATGCACAACACACACATGCACACAAAACACAGCACACACGTGCACAAAACACACAACACTCACGGCACACTCGTGCACACAACACACAGCACGCACAGCACACATGTGCACACAACACACAGCACGCACAGCACACACGTGTGCACACAACACATGGCATGCACAACACACACACTTGCGCACAACACACAGCACACACAGGTGCACACAACACACAGCACACATGGCACACACATGCACACAACACAGCGCACACGTGCACACGACACACAGCATGCACAGCACACACCGCACATGTGCACACACAGAGAACACACGCACCCCACCCCCACACACATGCACACGGGCCCGAGACGTCACATCTGCCCCCAGCGTCCCCTGGAGGCAGGTGCAGCCCACGCAGGTGGGCAGTTCTGGGGACCCCCGTTCCAGCCGAGACCCGTGAGCTCCCGTGTCGCGCCCAAGGGACCGCTGCCCCGGTCAGCGGAGTGACCGCCCTCCGCCCTGCGTGCTGACGCCACCGCCTGGCCTGTTCTCGTCATGCCGCAACGTGGGGCTTTGGAGACCGGCCTCGGCTGCGGGTCGCGGGTCCGATGTGCCGCCCAGGCCCGGCCACTCGGCTGCCGCAGCCAGCCCCGCGCCAGAGCCCGGGGCCAGAGCAGTGCAGCAGGCTTGGGGCGCTGTGGCGGGGAGCGAGCGCCTCCCTGGGCCCCGGGGTGCGCTCGAGCCGGGGTCAGCCTCCTCTGCACGTGTGGGCCACGTGCTCCCACGTCCCTCCGGTCACTCGGACACGTCCACCCCTGCCGGAAGACAGGTGGCGACTTGCCAGCCTCACACCCGCTGCCCCAGCAGGTGTCCCTCACCCACCTCCGCCCCGGGCAGCACTGCGGCCCCGGCTCCCCAGGCCTGGCCCAGCCCTTCCTGGGGGGACCCCGGGCCGGGCTGGCCCCACACGCCTCGGGGCGGCCAGGCCCCCGTCTCGCCTGCGGGAGCAGGGCCTGCCCCGTGAGGGTCGGCCCTGGGGCTCCGCTGCACCTGGGCCTCGTCTCTCCCTGCCGGGGCGCCCCAGGGCTGACAGCGGGCCCAGGGAGGCAGACGGCCCCCCAGACCTGGAGACCCGGGCGCGGGCGTGGCCGTGAGCCCCCAGCTGGGTCTGGAGGGCCCTGGGGAGGGGGCCCGCAGAGAGGGGACGCCCCGGCCCAGGCCTGGGGGGACGCTGGGGGTGGGAGTGGCCGGCCCCAGCATTTTGCCTGAGCGAGGCTCGGAGGAAGTGGGATCACACAGGGTGGCCGGGGCCTGGAAATCAGGATGCGGGCTGGGGGCGGGGAGGTGAAGGTGGCGCCACCAGGGGGCAGCAGCTCCCTGCCTGTGCCCAGCGGGGGCGGGGCCCTGGGCCGGGCTGGCCGGGAGATGCTCCCGGAAACGGGCAGGTGAGGCGGGTGGCTGTGGGCAGAGTGGCCGGCCTGCGTCCGCCCCAGGTCCAGGCCTCGCCCCCAGGGCCGTCTGATGCTCTGGGGCTCCCAGAGGCCCGGAGGGGGGGTCAGGGTTCTCGGGGGGGCAGCCCCGTCCCCGAGGCCGGCTGGCCAGCCCCTCCGTGCGCTTGGCCGCGGCCCTGTGGGGTGTTTGCTGAATCCTCCCGCGGCGCTCACGGCCCCTCCGCCGGCGCGGCTGACCACCCCTCTGTCCCCATGCAGATGCAGCGGCCGGTGCCCGTCCCCCCAGGGGCCGGCCTGCGGGCGCTGGGCCTGGGGCTTGGCCGCCTGCTGTGCTGGTGGTGCCTGGCGGAGCTCATGCTGCACCTCGGCTACACGCACGCCCTCTGCGGCAGCGGCCTGCTGGGGGCCGTCTCCAGCTGGGCCCTGGGTGAGTGTGGGCCGGGCCGGGCCCCCGGCGGGGAGGGCGCTCAGCCCCGTTGGGAGGGGCGTCCGGCCGCTTCTGCGCTCCGCCGGCGGCCGGGCCCCCAGGCACATGGGCCAGCAGCCCGCTCTGCGCGGGGCCTGGCGTCCGCCTCCCGCGGGTGCGCGTCTTCACCACGCGGGCAGTCGCCGGGCCGGTGGCTGGAGGGTGAGTGGAGCCAGGCAGGCCCAGGGCTGGCCCGGCGTCGGCCACGGAGGGAGCGGCGGGCCTGGGCCTCTCCCGGCCCCTCTGCCCGGCCGTGCTTGACTCCTGTGGGGCCGGTGGCTCGCTCTGCTGAGGCCCCACGCCGGCCTCCTGCTGTCCCTCCTCTGGCCCCGCCCCGGCGGCCACGCCCTGCAGCCGCCCCGTCCTCCTTGGCTCCTCCGAGAGCGCCCAGTGGCGGCCTCAGCCCTGGGCCTGCGGGAGCTGCGTGGACGCCCGCCCCGGGGGCTGCCCCCACGGCCCAGGGGTCGCGGCCCCCGCAGCGGGGTGGGCACGGCTGGCAGCCGGCGTCGCTCGGGCTCGGCGTCCGGGACCGGCTGAGCGGCTCGGTGCAGCCTCTTCCCAGAGACAGTCCTCTGAGGGCCGACCGGCCGACTGGGCCGTGGTCTGTGGCCGGGCCGCTTCGGGTCAGACGATGGTTCCGCTAAACAGCCTCCCGGCGGGTCGCTCGGATGGAGACGCCGCGTCGGCTCGGCCATCGCAGCTGAGCGACGGGCTCGGGCAGCGGGCGGCGGCTCCCTGCGGCCCCCGCCTGGCCCCGCCGGGGCGTCTGGTGGCCCCGAGAGCACCGCTGACCGCTGTGTGTCCGCCTCCGGCTCAGGGGCGCGCGGGGAGCCGGGAGCTCTTGCTGCTCTCGTCCTCCCACCGAGACTCCGCGGGCGCCCCGGCCCACACGCTTCAGAGGCGGCCCGGGGGCGGGTCGGGCCCTGGGGTGACAGCGGCGGGCCCCAGGCCCCATGGGCGTCACCTGCAGCCCCCCCCGTGCCAGCTCCGCCGGGGCCTCAGGCCTGCGGGGCACGGTCAGCGGGACGCCACGGCCGGCAGTGCCCCGTCCGCCCCCCGGCCACCCACCCCGCGGCCCCCGTCCTCTCTGCCTTTCCCGGCGTCGCAGGGCCGGAGCCGCGCGGCCTGTGGCTTCCGCGACGGGCGCCTTTCGCCTGCCGACCGTGTCCATCAGCTCCTGCCCGGGGGCTGCCCGCCCTGCGCGGCGCGTCACAGTCCGCCGCAGGCCGTCCGGCGGCTCCGCGTTTCGGCAGCCGGGGCCCAAGCTGCCAGGCCGCCTGCGCGTCTGCAGGGACGGCGGGTTCGGCCCCTCCGAGGAGCAGGCGCCGGCCCGGCCCCGGGGCTGTGCCTCCCGCCGCCTCGGCCCTCGCAGCCGCGGCCCCGGGGTGCTGGCGCGTCGGGCCCCTGAGCTCCGTCTCCCGGGGACGTGGCGGGAGCCTCCCCGCTCGCCCCTCCGGCCGCCGGCGCCCCCGCGGCCGCGTCCCGTTCTTCCCGGCTCCGCGCTGGTTGGCAGGTCCTCGTCAGGGCCGGCGTTCACACTCTCCCGGCACGGCGGGCGCTCCTCTCTGCCGCCCTTCCGTCGAGCAGGTTCTGCGTTTCACCAGTTCGGCTCATTGGTTTCCTCACGGGCTGTGCTTCTCGTGCTGTAGCTCAGAGGGCAGCAGCACAGGGAGGGAGTTTGCAGCGAACCCAAATCGGGAAGGAAGAAACGACCCTTGTTGAAGAAGACGATTGTCAGACACCCGACCGAGAAAAGCTCAGAGGAACAGACTAGAAAACAGAACTCGGTCCAGCCCGACCTCTGGCAAGAGCCAAGGCAGGACGGATTCCGTGCAGAGCCCTCCGGGGGCGCAGCTCTCCCCGGCCCCTCCCAAGCGTCGGCGGGCGCCCCGGGTGCTGCCCGCAGGACAGCCGTGGTCCCGCGTCCTGCCGGCCTGCTCTCTCCGGGAGACTCAGCCGTCCGCACCGTGCACCCGGGAAAGCTGCGTCCCCGTTTGCTGAGACTCTGATCTTGAGTGGGTGTCGGAGTTTGCCGAGGGCTTTTGGGAGTGTGTGGGGCACACGTCCAGGCGTCGTGATGGTCCTGGGAACTGGTTTTCAGGGTCGCCAGCCCTGCCCCCCTGGGGCCCGGTCGGGTGTGGAGCTGTTTCTGTGCCTGGTGGGTTTGACGGTGTTGAGGGTTCTGCGTGTGTCGGTGGGAGGCCGGGCTGCGGGTTTCTCGGGTCGGCTGGTGCTGGCACAGGGCGCCGCCTTGTCGGCCGCCCGCGGGGACACTCCCGCTGCAGCGCTGGCCTCGGCTCTCCCCGGGCGGCTGTGGTGCGAGGCTCCCGGGCTGGGCGGTGCTGCCCCGCGGCCGCCCACGGTGCTTCGGCTCGTGCCGCCTTTTCCCTGCCGAGCGGCGAACAGCCGTTCCCACCTTCTGGGGCATGTCGCCTCGGTTCGATTCTGGAAATTGCGCGTTTTAACACTCTGTGGTCCGCTCACGTATTAGTGCGTGTTTTTGTCACCAGTATCTATCTGGAGGCCGCTCACGTATTCATACGTGTTCATCTGGTCTCCGGTTTTTCACGCCACGGTGGATTTATGTGGAACTATTAGGAGCTATTTCTTGGATCGTCCTCAGTCTAGAAGCTTCACACATTGTTTTGGTGAAAGTGTGAGGTGTTTTAGGAGAGGTATTACGGTTTTTTTACTATCCGGTAGTTCAGGAGTTGTGTGTGTTTTATTGAATGTTTCTACCATTCCTGCGGTGGCACAGAAAACGGCCGGCCCCAAGGGCTGGTGAATTTAAAGGGCGCCGGCACACACAGTGTTAAGAACTTTCCCTACGGAGATTCATCCTTGGTGATTTCTTCTGTGACTTGATTTTTTTTCGCTTAAAATGATGTTTCAGGGAATCAGCTGTGTCTGCGGCAGTCTCCTGTGAGCGCACCTCTGGGAGTCTCCTCGGCAGCAGGGACTCAGCCTCTCATGCGTGTGCGTGCAGCGTGTGCGGCGTGTGCATGAGCGTGTGTATGTGTGCGCGTGTGAGTGCATGTGCGCGTGAGCGGCCATGCGGGTGCGTGCATGCGTGTGAGCGTATGTGTGTGCGTGAGTGCGTGTGAGTGTGTGCGTGCGTGCATGTGTGTGCGTGCGTGTGAGCGTGTGCGAACCGCCCCGGGCAGCACCTAGCCCACAGCACTTGCAACGTGCTCTGGTAACTTTTCTGTTCTGTTTTAATAGTTAATAACTGATAATGCTGAGTAGAGATCTCTGAAGGGGGGAATCACCATGGGGGTTTGTAAAATGCCGCCTCCGTGTTTACCTGGAGTTGGCGGGCCGGGCACACGCGTGCTCTGGTGGGCGGGTGAGGCCCGGTCACGCCCAAGGTTTGCTGAGCTAGTTTGTGCCCTTCCCGGCAGTGTGAGTTTGCGTGGCTGGAAATTCTCACTAGCGCTCGGTTTTGGCTTCTAATTTTGGCATCTGCTGGGTGTGACTTACACAGCACGGGGTGACCTGCGTGTCCGGGAGTGAGAGCCGGGCTGTGTGGCTCCCTCGGGGTCCGCAAGCCGCCCTGGCCTCCTCCTGGGCGGTGTTGGTGTGTGGACTCTGCGTCTGCAGACTGCCGTGGGAGGCGAACACTTCTGCAGGGCCCGGCTCTGTGAGGTCGCTGCGCCCAGCCAGCTCTGGCCAGGAGCCGCCCGGTCAGCACCGCGCCCGCAGCCAGCCCTGGCTCGGCCCTGGGGTGCCGCCCGTGCCCGCCTGCCCTGCCGGGCACGTGTGTGAGCGTGTGAGTGTGTGACCGTTCATGTGAGTGTGTGGCCCTGTGTGTGCATGAGTGTGTGATTGTGCGAGCTTGGTGACGTGTGATCATGTGTGCATGAGTGTGTGGTCACGAGTGTGTTTGATTGTGTGCATGTGTGACCTCACACACGTGAGTTGTGTGAGCGTGATTGCGAGTGCGTGAGTGTGTGTGTATGTGATACTGCACACTGTGTGAGTGAGTGTGATCACATGTGTGAGTGTGTGAGTGTGTGCGCGTGTGAGTGGGTGTGCTACCACTTCGCTTCTGCTGTCCAGCTTCTTCCCGCCCAGGCGTCGGCACCGAGGCGCCTGGGGACTTGGGGGGCTGCGCCCAGCGTGTCTGCGCCCCTGGCCGCTCTGTAGGATCCTGAGCTTCTTTTGGTCCGAAGCTCCGGCGCCCGCGCTCTGCCCGTCTGCCCGGCCTGTGGGGCGCGCCGGCCCCCTCAGGCCCTGGAGCCCCGGTTGGCAGGAGCCGCGGGGAGTGTGACCCCGGGTCGCCCACGTCACGAGCAGAGCGACGGTGGGGCCGGCGGTGAGGGGCGGTCTCTGGCAGCACCGCTGTCTCTGACGAGAGGCTCTGGCCACGCGGGCCCCGGCTGGACCCGGCCAGCCCCGGCCAGCCCTGGCCAGCCCCGGCCAGCATGGTCAGCGGGTTCTCAGAGCCGGCACAGGGACCGGCGCTCCGAGGCCGATCGGGGGAGGCGGGCGCCTCGGTGCAGGAGTGGGGGTCTGGGCTGTGGACCCCGTCGGTGCCGCCGCTCTGTGTCCTGCTGGGGACTCGTCAGCAGGCGCTGACCCCTGTCCTGCGCCTGGCTCCCAGGTCAGCCTCCGCCCGTCCCTCCCAGACCCGCCGCCTCCTGGGTGGGTCCCGGGTGGGGCAGCGGGGTGGGGCCGCCAGGGGCTGCCGGCCGGGCTGGCAGACTCGGCGCCCCGGGGACCAGCGGCTGGCAGGGGCCAGGCAGAGCAGCGGTCACCTCCGGCGCAGTCACCCCACACGACTCGCCCCGTTCGCGCGGACACACTGGCCCCCAGGCCACCGCCAGGCCACCCCACTCCCTCCCTGCACACCCTCCAGGCCGCTCAGAGGCAGCAGGGCTGTGGTCACTCGTCCCTCCTGAGGGGAGGCCGGGCCCCCGTCGATTTGCCCTCCCTTGGGGTGCTCGCCCCAGGGGCCGGTCCTCAGGCTGGTGGGCCGCGGCAGGACGTCCCTCGAGGACGAAGCCATGGCAGTGACCGGGCGGCGCCTCAGAGCCGTCACGCCGCCACCCGGGAGGAGATTCTGCGTGTCCACCCGGCGCCGCCGCTGCAGAGCAAGTGGCCGTCCCTCCACGGGGCAGGCCCAGCGAGGGCACGTTCCCTTGGCTCGGGCAGCTCGGAGCCGGGCCGGCCCTGGTCTCGGGCCTCTGTGGCGGCTCGCGCCAGGCTGCCCCTCTGGCCGTGCGGTCCGGCCCCTCACCGTCCACCCCCCTTTCCCGCCTCCGCTGGGCTCTGCCTGACGGTTGGGGCCGTGGCGTCCCCGAGGCCACACCCACCGCGGCCGGCGTCTCCCCGGGCCCCCGGCGCCCCGCCGCTGACCTCTCGGTGGGCACTGCCCCGGGGTCCCCCCGGCCTGCGGTGCCCGGGGGCCAGGGCGCCCGTGGGGAGGGCGCGGTTGGTGGAGCCTGGCCCCCGGGGACGTGGGTCACCCCAGCCGGCCGGCCGAGGCCTGTGGGGCCGGCGTGTGCGCCCTGCTCCCCGACACCACACCCGGGCCCCAGGCCAGCAGGCCCTGACCTCGGTGTCTCCCTTGCCGGTTATTGGGGAGCTCACGCGCCACACAGCAGTGGACGCGGCCCTGGGCAGCTTCCGGGGAGCAGTGCCGCGTCCACTGCTGCCGGCCAGTTGGAGCCTGTCCCTGGGGCGCTGACTGGACACTCCTGTCCCCTGCGGTGGGTTACGCTGGAGTGAGCTGCTGGGCGGCGCCGGCCCCTGCCCTGCCGTGCGTCCCTCCGTGGGGAGACCCCACCCCCGCTGGGGTGGCCGGGCGGCCCGGGGCTCGGTCCAGTCCTGAGGACCACCATGCCGGAGTCCAGGGTGGCCCCGTGTTGGCTCCCGGCCACCCCAGCGTGTCCAGCCGGGTCCCGCCGGCTGTGCGTGGGGTCAACTGGGCCGTTCTGAGGGCCGGTCTTCTGGCGCTGCCGCTGCCCGCGCAGGGGACGGCTGAGCTCTGGCTGACCCATGCGTCGCGTGAGGCCGGCGGCTTCGGGGCTGGGGCGGGCTGGGCGTGGGCGCTCTGTCCCGTGTCTGTGCGTGGGGACCGGGCCGGGTGGTGTCCCGGAGGCGCTCCCTGCCCGCTCCTGCCCTCACGCCCCTGTCTTGCAGGAGGACTGGCGCTCGCCCAGGTGCTCTTCTTCTACGTCAAGTACCTGGTGCTGTTCGGCGTCCCCGGCCTGCTCATGCGCCTGGACGGGCTCTCGCCGCCGCCCCTGCCCCGCTGCGTCAGCACCATGTGCAGCTTCACCGGGATGTGGAGGTCAGTGCCGCTCCTGCCGGGGTGCTGCCTGTCCAGCGGGGACGGTCCAGGCGTGCGAACCTCGGCAGCGCTGCCCGCTGTGAAGCTGCGTGAGGGAACCGAGCTCCCCTGAGTCCACACGGGGGTCCCCCAGTCCGCGCTGAGCAGGCGGGGCCCCCAGTCTGCGCAGGGGCAGCCCCGTCTGGGCGCTCCTGGTGGCCGGCCCAGGCTGCTTGCCCCTGGAGTCCCCGGACCTGGGTCTGCGTCGACGGGGTCGCCGTGTGGCCTTTCCCAGCTCTGTCTGGCCGTGGCCGGCAGGCGCCGTGCCCGGTGTCCCCTTCAGGGCGGTGACGGCCGCCTGTTTATGACGGCATGGCCGGGGCCGGAGTGGCCAGGTGCCGTCTCGGGCCTGGGCGTGGGCTGTCTGAGGCCCCTCAGCGTCCCCTCTGCTGGGGGCTGCTCTTCTCCAGGTCTCCCGGACGTGGCCGGCGGGCTGGCCCCACCCCTGCCTGGCGGAGCCCGGGGCTTCCCCTGCGGCCTCTGCTGGCCTCGCCCGCCCCAGCGGGGAGATGCTCCCGGCGTCTCCGGCCTGGCCCCTGGGCTGCTGACCGCGTCTCGGTCCACTCCCGGGCGACGCCGGTGGGCGGGCCTGCAGCCACCACGTCGCCATGACGCTCCTGGCGCAGCTGTGGCAGCTGGGCCAGCCTGGGGGCTTGTCCTCCCGCTTCGGGTTTCTGGCGTCGCTGCTGCTCACGCGCAGCCACGCGGGCCCCACGGGGGCGTCCCAGCTGCGTGGGGCTGTCGGAGCCTGCGGAGTTGGGGGTCTCGTTATTGGGTGTCATCCAGTCGCTGTCCAGCCTCAGCGCAGAGACCGGCCGGCGCCCCGGACTTGCCCCAGCTCCGCAGGCGCCGGGCGCGGTGACCGGTTGGGCGGGCTGCGGTCAGTCCCGCCACCTTGGGCCGCCGGCACCGCCTGGCGGGTCTCCGCGTCCACGCCCACGCAGGCCGGCGCGTGTGCCTCGGTCGGCGTGTCCTGGGGCCCCTCAGGACGGCCCGTTGCTGAGCACGGCCAGTGTGGGGGCCGCGTCAGGAGGGCCGGGCCAGAGGCGGCGCGGCGGGTGCTGGAGGGCGTGTAGGCCGAGGCGGCCGAGCCCGTGCGCTGTCCGGCCCCCGCGCTCTGCGTCCCCTCCCGTCCCGCAGGCCCCTCTGGGGAGTGGGCTCTCTGCACGGGCGAGTCCCTGGGGTTCGCCCGTACCGGCCTCTCCGGGCCTGGAGGGGCGCAGGCGGGCCCCGCAGGCATGCTGAGGCCAGCTGCAGGCACGCTTCCAGCGCCCTCGGAAGGCGCGAGCGAGCCCGCGGCGGCTCCTGCGGCTCGTAACGCGACGGGGCTGAGAAAGAACCGTGTGCGGAGCGGAGAGCGCGGCTCTGGGGGCCTGGGGGGCGCGGCTGCAGCTGTCTGGCTGGGGCTGCGGCCCAGGTGGGGGTTTGTCGCTCCGTCGCCGTCTTTGTTTTTGTTCTGAGTTTCGATGGAGAGAGAGTGACAGGCGGCGACGGGAGAAAGCGGCTGCAGGCACAGCTTAGCGGCGCCCTCGGGGCCGGTGCAGGCTGCCGTGCGAAGGCCTGTGCCTCTGCTGCTGAACACACGTCCCTCAAAGCATTTGGCCTTGGCTTACTGACCGGCCCGGCCGTCCTGAGGGTCCAGCCCTGGTGGCCGCAGCTCCGTCAGACCCCGCGGGAGCGGCGGCTCGGGGTGCGGTGGGGGCGGCGCCAGGTGACCAGCTGCCAGGGCGCGGGGGCAGAAGGGACATCGGCCACCCGGGGCGTGTGGGCATGGGCTCCGGCCTCGCGCTGGGTCTGCCTGACGCGTGTCTCTGCCCTGACAGGTACTTCGACGTGGGGCTGCACGACTTCCTCATCAGGTGAGCCCCGACTCCGCCGTGGCGTGGCGTGGCGTGGCGTGGCGTGGCGTGGCGTGGCGTGGCGGGCGGGCGGCCTGGCTGCGGCCTGTGCTCCCCGGACCGAGGCCCTCAGGGCGGGCGCGGCGGCTGTGGGAGGGCTTGCGTCCGGCACGGGGGTCGTCGGCTCGTGGCGGGGGCCGCGGCCGCGTGTCCGTGTCCCCGAAGCGGGTCCCCTCCGTCGAGGTCGCGCCGTTTACGTGGCGCCTGCCTGGGGCTCCGGGCGCGGAGATGCCCCTTCTCGCGGGCAGCTGGCCAGGCAGCAGGGGCGTGTTCGCCAAGCGCCGCTGACGCCTCCGGGCCACAGGGACGCGGGCCGGAGCGTGGGCCGGGCGTGGCGGGCTCCGTCTGTGCGCTGGCGCCTCCGGGTTCTTCTCACGTCGAGCGCGCGCTCCTCTAGGAGTGGTGAGGAGGGGCTTAGAAACCTTCAAAACCCCCTGGGGAGACTGCTGGGCGCGCGGGGCGCGGCTGAGGGCTGCAGCCCGGAGGCCGGAGGGGACCCGCATCCGGCCAGCCCAGGGCTCGGCACTCACGTCGCCTGCCACGTGACCTGTGCCCACGGCAGGCGGGGGGTCCCCAGAAAGTCTAGTCCTCCCGGCCCCAAGCTTCTGGGCCCCCGTGTTGCAAAGAGTCCCGAGTGGCTAAAACCCGACATTTAACTCCCCGGAGTGTCTGAACCTCAGCACTGGTGACTGGACCCCAGTGGGACGACCTGCAGGCGGCGCGGGAGGGGAGGCGGCAGGGCCTGGAGGTGGCGCGGGAAAGGAGGTGGCACGGG
>PVIJ01013495.1:34838-45009 GCA_004024925.1 Scalopus aquaticus
GGCGTGGGCCTGGAGGCGGTGTGGGCAAGGAGGTGGCACGGGCGAGGAGGCAGCGTGGGCCTGGAGGCGGTGCGGGCAAGAAGGCGGTAGGGCAAGGAGGTGCTGCGGGCGAGGAGGTGGCAGGGCCTGGAGGTGGCACAGGAAAGGAGGTGGCACTGGCCTGGAGGTGGCATGGGCGTGCAGGTGGCAGAGCCTGGAGGTGGCACGGGCAAGGAGGCGGCGCGGCCTGGAGGCGGTGCGGGCAAGGAGGCGGTAGGGCAAGGAGGTGCGCGGGCGAGGAGGCGGCGCGGGCATGCAGGTGGCAGGGCAAGTACTCGGGCCGTCGCGCCAGAGAGTCCGCGTCCACACGGCGCCCACCGTTTCTCGGCCCGGCGCTGGCCCCCAGAGCCACACGAAGCAGCTCCGGGCAGGGCAGGCCTCCATGCTCCCGCTTCTTCCCAGTAAGGTCAACGAATAGGGGTTAAAAGGAAGCACAGTAGCAGCCACAGCCCCCGCGGTGCGTGACCAGGGGCTGAGCACGCGTGGACGCCCGTCAGCAGCGCCCTTGGCCCTGAGTGGGCCGCGCTGCTCCGCAAAGCCTCGTCCGCCGGCAGAGATGTGCCCGCAGCGGGGGCGGGCTCCTGGCACTGGCCAGAGTTTGGGGGCCGGCAGAGGTCGGCTCGGTCAGGGCCTCCTTGCAGGGGTGCGAGGGCTCTCCCCAGTGCGCCAGCGGGTCTGGCGCCTGCAGAGGGGCCGGAGCTGCCGGCTCCGTGTCCAGAGCCAGAGCTGGCCCCGGGCAGAGGGGAGCGGCCAGAGGGGAGTGGAGCCAGCACCTCTGCGGAATCTCGAGGGTGGACCCTGTCGTCCTTCTGAAAGCCCCCGCGAGGCCGGGGTCCGTGGGGGGTGGTTTTCCGACTCCCCGGAAGGCGGCAGCCGTTGCTCCCGAGACCAGCCCGAGACCTCCGCGGAGGTGCTGCCCCCCTCACTCATGAAAGCGCCGCCTCGTCCCCGGGGACCCGTTCAAGGTGCCAGGAATCCTCTAGGTTGTAGGAAATTTATTGGAGCGATTCTTCTTTTAAGCGCAAGTCATAAAGCCCTTTTAAGGCTTTGGGGTCACAGCGACATTAATGCAGGATTTACCGAGGGGAAGACTAACCGGGTTCTGGCCCCCAGGCTGCCGTGACTGACCAGTCCCCAGAGCTTGGGTCTTGGCAGGAGCCCCCCAGGCCCCAGAGAGGCCCCCGTGGGCCTGACGAGGCTTCCCAGAGTGGACCCAGGGCCCTCGCTCGCTCGGAGGCCCGTCGGTGACGCGCAGGGTGGTCTCAGAGCCGAGAGCCGCGGGAGCGAGTGCCGCGTGCCCTCTGCCTCTGGCCCGGCAGCGCTGGGAGGGGAGCCTTGGGGTCAAGCTGCTCGCCGGGCGGCCTTGAGAGCTCCCATCTGCTTCCCCTGGCAGCGCTGGCTTCTGGTTTCCATGGCTACGCAGCGCTGGGGGGGGGGGAGGCAGCAGGTGCGGGTCGTTCTGAGAGCGCCTGGCCGTGGGAATTTTCCACAAGCCCTGGGCGCGGGGAGAGGGGGCTCGGGAGGGGGGCGCGGGGAGGGGGTCCCGGGGAGGGGGGCACGGGGAGGGGGGTGCGCCTCAGGCGGGTCTTCAGCCCTGCGCTCCTGAAGTTGTAGCATCGGCTCCTCTCCTCGGGCGTCTCCCTGGAAACCCGTGCGGTGACCAGGCTGGTGTCCCCGAGCACCGAGTCCTGAGGGGACGCCGTGCCCTGAGGGGTTGGGGGCAGCGCCGGGCACAGGGAGGGCCGAGCCACCCTCCTTTGCACTAGCGGCCCCCCGCGGCCCCGCCCCCAGAGCTGGGTGCCTCCCGGCTGCCCCCGCCTGCTGCCGCTGGGTTGCGGGGCCAGGAGAGGCACAGCGGGCAGTGCTGGGCAGGCCCTCCCTGGCGGGGCCGGCTCTCGGCTTCAGCCGGGACAGGCCCCTCACGCCCTGGGGGACGCTCCCCTTGGGGGTCCCCAGCGCCCCGTGCCGGCTGTTTGGGCCCCACTGGGCTCTGCCCGGCCGGGGCACCCTCAGCAGGGCTCCGTCTGCAGGGCTTGGAGGCGCTTCCCTCCCGGCTCCCGGCACCGTCTGCGCTCGGGGTGCAGGGCCCGGGGAGCGGAGTCTGCAGAGGGTTGACGAGGCAGCTCTCCCTGCAGCCCACAGCTGCCCCGGCCGGCACAGGAGGCCCTGCGTGTCCTGCTCGGCGCCTGCCCTTGTCCCCGCCTCGGTGCTGCCCTTGAGGGGCAGCAGAGGCCACGCAGCCCCATCCTCGGGCACCGCGAGCGGACGAGACCCCAGAGCAGCTGCCCGGCCCCCCGCGCTCCTGAGCTGCAGGTCCGTGCCCAGGCCTGGCTGGCCCCGCCCGTGGGGCTGGCCGGCTCCTCTGCAGATGCCGCTGTGGCTGCGGCCGGTCAGCCCTGCGCCGGGCCGGGCACGGAGGCCGCGGCTGGAGTTGAGCTTCACGCTCAGGAGGAGCAGCCCGGGGAGCCCGGACGCCCGGCCCTCGGCCCGCGGGGCTCTGCGAGTCGGAGGAGGACCCCCGCTCACCCAGAGCTGGGCGCGTGCCGCCCCCTGCTCCAGCCAGGGGACCCGAGACGGGCCGCCCTGCCGCCTCCCGCCGCCTTCCTGGGGTGCGGTCAAGGCCGCCTGCTGCCCCCGGGAAGCGTGTCCATCCTTGGCCTGAGGCACCAGGGGGTGCGGTGGGCTCTGGCCCTGTCCGTGGGCAGCTGCTTCCCTGCTCACGTCCTCGGATCTGGCAGTTTTCCGCGTGGGCAGCGGCGCTTTTCCCCTGCGGGAGACTCTGCCTTTGTGCGGTGGGGCGCCCAGGACAGCAGCACCGAGCGGGCACCTGCAACGCGGATGGACGCGACGTCCAGTCCTGGGCTCGTCCAGGCGCGTCGAATGCCCACGGGGCCTGCTCGGCGGGGAGGCTCTCGCTGTTCCCGAAAGCGCCGGGTGGGCGGTGGTGGACGCAGCCGCTGTCTCCGCCTGCCCAGCGCGTGGCCGGGGGCAGCCTACGGCCGGGCGGGGGACGCAGCTGTGCGGCCGTGTGGGCGCCAGGCGTGCGCTGTCCCGCTTGCATTGACCGGAGACTCGGGCGGCCGAGGCCCTTGTGTTCCTGCCTTTGGGCGCTGTCCTGGGGCTGTGGGGGCGTGGGCGCCCGTGGACATGGCCCCCTGACTGGCCACCCCAAGGTGACGCCGTCACCCTCCTGGAGGGGCTGGACAGGCTGGACGGTGGGGGGCAGGGGGCAGCTGCCTGGGGAAGGGGCACCTCGCCCGCAGCCCCCCGCTCCCTCAGGCGGCCCTTTCCTGGCGCGACTCACACGCATCTCTGAGTTTCACAGGGGAGGCGGGATGACAGGAGCCCTGCACCCTGAAAACGCTGCTGTCACAGAAACCGGCGGCCAAACTGCAGCCCCGGCCCGGGGCGCCCTGCTCCTGGCGCCAGCTCCCGGCCCGGCGGCCCCCAGTGCGCGTGGGGGTGTGGCTGGGGGGCCCAGGCTGGACCTGGACGGGACCTGCGGGCGGTGGGGCTGCCCGAGGAGCTGGGCCGGTCAGCGGCTGCCCCCGCGGCGGCTCCGTCGTCTGGGCACATCTGAGGTCACTGGGGGCTCTTAGAGGCTACGAGTCTTTTAGGTTTTCGCTTAAGTTTGGTTTTGTTGTGGGAAACTTCAAAAACAGCCTGAAGCGCAGAGCCGAGTCCAGCGGCCCTTTTCCCGCGGCGGCCGCAGCCGGTTATGTTTCTGATGCGCCCCCCCCTCCCCCCCCGCCAACACTGAGGCTGGTCCTAGGGCCTCGCCCTCGGGGGACGTCCGGCGTGGCAGAGCCTGGACCGCAGAGACAGGCGCGTGTCCCTGTTGCTCAGAGCCAGCGGGCGAGGGGCGCTCGGCGGGACGTCCTTCCAGCGCTGGACGTCACGATTCTGGAGTCTGCCGGCGCGGCTGCGCGACCTTCCCGTTTAAGCGCAGCGCTGACGCTTGGCCTTCGGGTCACTCTCCCTTTTGGGGTGCTGCCCCTGACTCCGAGGACCCTGCGGGCGCCTCTGCCGTGACCTTGTAGCCGTCACCTCCAGCCCCACAGCTCTTCTGGAATAACCGGGGCCCTCTGGGCGCGGAGGGGCGTGCGGGGCCTCTCGGATCTCGGGGCCCCGTGGGCTGAGGCTGGGTTCCCGCAGCAGCTTCAAGCTTCCGGTCGGTGCGGCCCCTGCTCCTGTGTGTGCCGACGTGGGGCCTTAGAGGACGCCCTGAGAGCCCGTCCCCGCGGGGAGGCCGTGCGCCCACCTGTCCGGCCCTCTGTGGCCAGCCCGGCTTCCTCACCCGGCCCCGGGGCGGGGCTGCGGCGGCCACGAGGGTGTCCCGGCCCTGCAGTCCAACGCGTCCTTCCAGGGCCCCCAGTGCCCCCACGGCGCGGCGGGCTCGGCCGGTTGAGTTCCTGGCAGTCCTGGCGCGCGAGCGAGGTCGGGCGGGGGCAGCGCTGGCCGGGTGTGGGCGAGGCCGAGGACGGGCCCCAGAGAGCCAGCCGAGCGGCCGCTGCTGGGCAGGGTGCCTCGCCCTGGGGCTGGGCCGCGCTGGCCTGGCTGGGGCTGTGCTGGGGCGTGGCGGCCCTTCTCGCCCGCCCTGCAGACCCCGGGTCCCCAGCCCGCCGGCCCGGGAGCTGCAGACGCCGGCGGCGTCCCGGGGAGGAAGGGGACGGTGCCGGCGCCGGTGGCCGCTGGGCTGAGGCTCAGGCTCGTTGCCGGCTGGAGCCTGCCCCACCGTCCCCCACGCTGGCCTCTTGCGCTGGTGGTTGTGTCCATAGACCCGCATAGTCCCTGGCGGGGCTGGCCCAGGCCTTGGTGTCTGGACGCTGTCCACAGGGGCACCTTCAGCTCGGCCGGCCTGTGTCCCCCGGGGGGACCGCGTGGGCCCTCGGGCCTGGCCTGGCCCTGCCCGCGGCGGGCACCCCCGGGAGGACCCAGTCAGGTGACTTCGCTCTGCCGGGCGGGGCCCCAGGTGGACGTTGGTGAGCGGCGGGGTGGGGGGGCTGCCCCTCCCCAGGCCCTGTGGCCAGTGGCCGAGTGTGGGCAGCGCCCGTCTCTGGAGAGCCGGCGAGATGGGGCCGGGCTGGCCGCGTCTGTGTGCCCGCAGCACGAGGGCCCGTTCCTGGGGCGGCAGCCGAGGCTGGGGTCCGAGTAGAGCCCACGCCCAGCAGGTCTGGGTGCCTCGCGCTGTGGATGGCCTGGGGGTGCAGTCCCGGGGTGCCGGCACCCTGGCTGGCCGGGGACGGCGAGGAGACGTCCCCCCATTTGCACGGCGTGGTGGCCCTTCCACACCTGGACACCCGTCGCTCCCCTGTCTCCACGGCAACGCTCCCTCCAGGCTGGGGGCCGTCTCTGCTCCTGCAGGCGAGGGGTGCTGAGGCCGCGCCCCAGGACGCTGCTGCCCTCGGGCCACCCTGCCGCCCGGCCTCGTCCGCGGGAGTGGGCGGGCCTTTCGGGGGCCTCGTTCCGTCCGTGTCCGGTGGGCCGCGTCGTCCAGGCTGGCAGCCGCCATGTCTGCTGGGCGCTGCGGCGCCGGGTGCCCAGCGGCTTTGTGTGATGACGAGGGAGGTTAATTTCCCGCGTGGGCAGCTGGTTTCGCGACCTGGAAGTTTAAGCAGAGCTCACGGCTGCCGAGTTTCTCCCTGTCGTCAACGGCGCCGTGTTCCGTCGCCGAACAGGACGCTCTGCGTGGGGCGCCCCTCGGGGCTGCGCAGGAGACGCCCCGCCGGCGTCGCCCGGCTGAGCCTCCCGGGACCACCTGCCCGGGCTGGCCACTGACCAGCCGCGGCTCGCACGGCTGAGAGTGCACCACGGCTGTGCTGGGCTAGGAGCCACTTCTCTCCCGTCCATCTTCCCTTAGAGTCCTGCCCGCCTGGCCGCTGCCCCCAGAGCGGGGGTGTCCAGGGCTGCCGCGGCTGCTGACGCCTCGCTGTGGGCGCCGTCCCCTGCCCTCTCGTCCCTCCCTCCCGTGCCCGCAGGGCCCCCGAGTGTGTGCTGATGGCCGGGAGTCGGGAAGGAGTTTCATGCTGTCGCACTGTGACGCCAGCGCCGGTGTCGGTCTCCGTCCTGCTGCGGCTGCTGCGTGGGGCTCCCGCCACTCTGTGGGCAGCGCCGCTGCCCTTTCCTGGCCGTGCGGTGTCCGCAGTGCGGGGCCGTCTCCGGTCCAGCGTCCAGGGGAGGCACGCGCGGCCTCCGGTGGTGGGGGCTGCGGACGCTGCGTGAACGCCGGGCCGTGGGGCGGTGGCGGGTCCAGTGTGTGCACGGTCACCCTTGTTGTGGTCGGTGTGACAGGCCCTGGTGCTGCACGGGCGCAGGGGCGTGTCCCCAACACCCCCAGGCCGCTCGAGGCGTGATGGGTCAGCGCCAGGCGGGCGCGGGGGCCGACGAGGCCGGGACCCCTCGGCCGCGGTGCCTGGGGTTCTGTAGGCAGCAGCCTCCTCCCGCCTCGGCAGCGGCTCTGCCCACCCAGTTCTTCCACCCCTGGCTGAGCAACCCGGGCCGAGGCGCCTCCCGGCAGGCGGGGCGTTCGGAGAAGGGACCCCCTGCTTCTGCAGTGTGCACACCGGTCAGCAGGCGGCCTGCAGGGGGCAGCAGGACAACAGACAAAGCTGCCCAGGCTTCCTGGCTCCTCCAGGCTCCCAGGCGGGGTGCAGCGCCCCCTGCCCCCCCAGACCTGCAGGCCTGGCCAGGCGCCCCCCGACCGTGTCTGCTGGGCCCCTCCGCACCTGCCTGGGCTGCCCGCAGCCCGTGTGGCTCGGCCGGGGTCCCCCGCCTCACGGCCGGCGCCCCCGTGCCCTGGCAGGCTTGTCTCGCGCGCCTCGGGGGTGGCCGCGTCTGTGCGCCGAGGTCGAGGTGCTCTTGCTCCTCAGCACCGGGGCTTCCTGCCGGACTCGCGCCCGGGCGGCCATGCCTCGTCCTGAGGTCCAGGAGGGGTCGAGAGAGGGCTTTGGAAATGAGCCCTCAGGGGGTGGGACTCACCCCCTCGGTGCGGGGGCGGGGGCGGGCGGTGTGGCCAGGCCCCCAGCCCGTGTCCCCGGGGCTGCCCGCGGCCACACGGCTGTCAGCAGACGCCTGCCTGAGCGGCTGTGCAGGTCGCCGCGGCCGCGTGGTCGCCGAAAGATCCGCTTATCGAGGGAGAAGCGGTTTGGGTGTTAATTTTTGGCTTCCCTGTCAAGTTATTTGAAAGTGACGTTCAAAGTAGCATTTCTTGCCAAAAGTGAGCGGAACCTGTGAACAGCCCAAGCGGTGAGCGGGGCGCTCTGCAGGCGGACCCGTGATGGCCCTGCGCATCCGAGGGTGACCGCTCCCTTGGTGGACGGGGAACAGCGGTCAGCGGCATGTAGCGAGGCCCCACAGGACGGCCCTCAGTCCGCAGCCCGCCAGCCCTGAGTTTCCGTCCCAGCTCCCGGCCGGAGGCGCCGTGAGCGGCCAGCGGGGGCGCGTGCCCGGGCCTGCGCGGGGACAGCTGCCCGCATGCCCAGAGCCCATCCATTGCAGCGGACCGCTGCGTCCACAGCCGGCTGCGCGGGGCTGTCGGTGGGCCCCAGATCCGGGTTTGCCACCCCCTGAGGCGGCTGAGCGGTCAAGCGCACGGCCGCGTGTCCAGTCGCCGCTACCCGAGCGCGTTGCCTGCTGGACACGGAGCAGCTCGTGCCTCCTGGAAGTGGGGAGGGTCTGCGGGGGCCATGGGGGCGGCCCCGAGGGACCCGCTGCCTCCTCTCTCCCCAGGTACGTGTACGTCCCGGCGGGCGGGTCGCAGCGTGGCCTGCTGGGCACACTGTTCTCCACGGCGCTGACCTTCGCCTTCGTGAGCTTCTGGCACGGCGGCCACGACTACCTGTGGTGCTGGGCGGCCCTCAACTGGCTGGGCATCACGGCAGAGAGCGGGGCGCGCCGGCTGCTGGAGACCCCGGGCGTCCGGGACCGCGTGGTGAGCTGGGGCTGGGGGCGGGCGCCGCGCCCCACACAGGCTGGCGGGAGACGGCGGGAGGGCGCCGTGGGCGGCTGCGGCCCCAAAGCAGAAGCCCCGGCGGGAAGAGAGGAACGCTCCTTGCGGCGCTGCTGCCAGCGCCTGCTTCCGAGTGACCGGCCTGCTCGCGGGAGCTGCCGCGTGCGTCCCGTGGTCAGACGCGCGTCGCTGCGAGGCCGCCCCGGCCCCTGCTGTGCCCGCCCTCCGGCCGTCCTTCCTGCCGCGGGGCCGTGCGCAGAAGCCGGGCCGGCCCCTCCCGCCAGGTCATCATCGGGGCGAGGCCACTGTCCTTGGCTTGCGCGTTGTCACCGCCGGGCCCTGCGTGCGGGTCGCGGCGACAGGCTCCTCGGCCTGCCCGGCTCTGCGGCCGCTGGGGCCCCTCGTCCCCCCGGCGCCCGCGCCCGGCCCTCACTGGGCCTCCGTCTTCGCTGACCCGACGGTGCGTTGTGTCCGCGTACAGCGGCCCGGGCCTGAGGCTGCTCCAGCTCTACGGGAAAATGGCTGAAAGTTTACGAAGCTCGTTCCTTCACCGCGCGTCTGAGGCGATTTAAACCCCGAGCCAGTGTGTGATCATGTGGCTGTATCACGATCTCGTCTGCGCTCGCTGGTTCTGAACACAGCCCTGAAAAAGCTGGGAACAGGTGGGCTTCCTGCCCGGGGCCGGCCTGACCTTGGGCTTCCCGCCTGGGCCCGGCCTGACTTTGAGCTTCCTGCCCGGGGCCTAGCTGTGACCTTGGGCTTCCTGCCTGGGGCCTGGTCGTGACCTTGAGCTTCCTGCCCGGGCCCGGCCTGACCTTGGGCTTCCTGCCCGGGGCCTAGCTGTGACCTTGGGCTTCCCGTCCGGGCCCGGCCTGACCTTGGGCTTCCCGCCCGGGGCCGGCCTGACCTTGGGCTTCCCGCCCGGGGCCGGCCTGACCTTGGGCTTCCCGCCCGGGCCCGGCCTGACCTTGAGCTTCCTGCCCGGGGCCTGGTCGTGACCTTGAGCTTCCTGCCTGGGGCCTGGTCGTGACCTTGAGCTTCCTGCCCGGGACTGGCCTGACCTTGGGCTTCCTGCCCGGCCCCGGCCTGACCTTGGACTTCCTGCCCGGGCCCGGCCTGACCTTGGGCTTCCTGCCCGGGGCCTGGCCTGACCTTGGGCTTCCTGCCCGGGGCCTGGTCGTGACCTTGAGCTTCCTGCCTGGGGCCCGGCCTGACCTTGGGCTTCCTGCCCGGGGCCTGGCCTGACCTTGGGCTTCCTGCCCGGGGCCTGGTCATGGCCTTGAGCTTCCTGCCTGGGACTGGCCTGACCTTGGGCTTCCTGCCCGGGCCCGGCCTGACCTTGGACTTCCTGCCCGGGCCCGGCCTGACCTTGGGCTTCCTGCCCGGGGCCTGGCCTGACCTTGGGCTTCCTGCCTGGGGCCTGGTCATGGCCTTGAGCTTCCTGCCTCGGACTGGCCTGACCTTGAGCTTCCTGCCCGGGGCCTGGCCGTGACCTTGACTTCCCGTCTGGCCTGGCTGACCCTGACTTCAGGCAGCCGCTGTCCGGCTGCATCCAGCTCTTGCGCCGGTTGTAGTCGGGGATGAAGGAAGACGGCGAAACTGCGTGTGCCCACTGCCCACTCCGGGCCCACCGCCCCCCGAGTCCCAGCCCCGGAGTCCCAGCCCCTGCGTTGTGTCATCGGTGCGATGTCTGTGTGTCTGGCGAATGTGGGGTTTGGTGGAACAGACTTCTCCACTTTTCTCCCGTTAGCGGCCGGTTCGGTGCTCGGGTCCGTCTGTGCAGCCCCGAGGAGGCCGTCGGGTCGGCGTCCTGCCGCGGGCAGCTCATGCCTCCGGCCGGGCCAGCTCTGCTGCTCTCTCCGTGTCTGCCTGCAGGGAGGGGCCGGCCTCCCAAACGCTCTCTGAGGTTGTGACTCAAACGCTTCCCGCTTGGGTCGTTTTCCTTCCCTCTCTCTTCATGAATCCGTTTTTCTAGTCTCTTGTCAAAATCCAAGACACTGCGTCCCTGACCCCACCCCGCCCCTGGCCCCGCTGGCCTGGTGGCGGCTCCCCTGCGCTGCCCCCCCCGCTGCGCTGGCCCTGGCCCCCAGGCCCCTGTGCTGGCCCCCCTGCGCTGGCCCTGGCCCCTGGGCCCCTGCGCTGGCACCCCACCCCCCCGCACTGGCCCCCCAGCGCTGGCCCCCC
>PVIJ01013496.1:0-44911 GCA_004024925.1 Scalopus aquaticus
ATAACAGGACTATAGGGAGGCCGGGTGGGAGAGAGACAATAAGTGGGGGGGGAGGGGGGTGAGGAGGGAGCCGGAGGGAGGGAAGGGAAAGGGCACAAAATGGAATAGAAAAGAACACAAGGGACCATGGAGATGGATCACGGGTGAATTGGTGGTGGGCTACCCAAGGGGAATGCAAAATGTAAAAGACATAAATAACAATAAAAATATATATTATTAAAAATAAATAAATAAATAAATAAAAACAAAACAAAAAAAACAAATAGCAGGAATGTTGAGGTTCTTTTACAGTTTGTATGCGGAAACTTTCTATGCTTGAGTGATAACTGGCAGCATGGGGTATGATACAGCTTTGCAGTTTGAATTTGAGGAACCTATTAGAACACCAGAAGGGGGTCATAATGACCACGACCATTATTGTAGGCAAGTTGCTCAGCAGCCTTAGTAACTTCCTGCTTCATTTCTTCCCATTTTGATATCCCGATAATATTCTGAGGAGCATCAATGGAGGAGTTTAAGGGCTGATGTTGCCTGACCATCATCTGGAGTCAACCAGATGGCCATCATCTGGATAAACCAGGTGGCTAAATTAAAGGTGAAGGCCAGAGAGCAAGTAAAAGAATGGAGGCCAGAAGACCAAGGAGGGGACCAAGCCAGGGCAGTTCATGTCATAAGACACAGGAGCATTGTTCCAGGATTTTAGTGCAGAGCACAAAATAAGTTAATATAACAAGAACAACCCCACCAAAGAGGAAAAGGGGAAAAAAAACAACCAGCAACGGGGGTCAGCCCAGCAGTTTGTGAATATTTTACCTGGCGCTCCTCAAGCTTCAGCCATGCTTTGACCAACCACTTCCAGGCTGTGTTTGGAGCAGGACTGTAGAAGAGTCAGGGTGTCTGGTCAGGGTCTTTTTGCATGGCGAGCCTGAATTGGTTTTCAGGTCCCAGGCAGGCTGGTTTGACTTGAGAGTATCCACGGAGTGATAACTGCAACAGTGTCACCAACGCATCTTTTTAGAGGCGCCACCTCCTGGTACTGTTGTGTCAAGTGATACGTTGTTCTGGGGGAGACGAAGGTACATCTGTCCAGAAAGAGCCATTATTTTTGGTGTTTTGGTTTTTCTTCGTGTGTGTGTGTGTGTGTGTGTGTGTGTGTGTGTGTGTGTGTGTGTGTATTAACTATATCTTTTACATCATTGTGTATTCCCTGTAAATTCCCACCACCAGTTCACCTGTGAACTATCACCACCATTCCCCCTTGAAGGCTTCTTATTTTCTGTGGAAAGTGGTCATCAGACAGGATGGAGAGAGAGGGGAGGCGATAGGTGAGGGAACTTTATAGATCATTCTACTGGAGCTTTGATGAAGAGTGTGTGAATCACAGGCAGGTATGTGGGTGTGCAGCGGTACTGCCCTTATTATGGTTATGTAAATTATTAGTAAATCAATAACAATTGATAATATATTTCTTTAATGTAAAGTTCAAAGATGAAATAAAGTACAAATTTATTTTAGCCTCTCCCTGATTCATCAAGTTTCCTTGAGTATGGATATTTTATATTGAAAATTTACACTTATTAGAACAGAAGTTATAAATCAAATTGGAAATATTCTAACCATTACTTGGTACAGTAGACTCTAAAATGCATAACTGTAATCATGATTTACTATCATGCCTTAGGCATGATAGAATATCATGATAGTAAATCAAGAAAAGGAATCCACTAGAAAAAATATGGTCACTCATTCCACTTTAAATCTTGGGCCCTATAATGCTACATTATTTTATTATGAATCTAAACATTCACTGTTTTCATTTCTATAATTTCACCTTTCTCTCCAGTTTTCCTTCAATATGAAAGATGAAATAAAAAAATCACCTCTGTGCATGCATACATGTGTGTGTGCATGTTTGAAAGAAAAATGTGTTCAAACACATGTATGAGCACACAACATATGCACTTGGCCCAAAGCACAAAATCTACCCACAAGCCAAAGACACCTCTGGTAAGGACACTAGGAAAGGGGCACAAGAGGCCAGGCAAGTCTGGAAGAAACAGAACAAAATCAAAATCAAAATAAAGCCTGCCATTGTCTGCCTCTCCAGATGTCTCTCACCCATGTAGCATTAAAACATTGTTAAAAGAAATAGGAGAAAATGCAAAATAACAGAATTATTCCTTGTCATTGAAAGGAAGAATCAACATTATAAAAATGTCTATCCTAGCTGATGAAATATACAGATTTAATGCAATTCCAACTGAAATCTCAATGGCATTCTTCAAAATATACATCATTTGTATTACGGAAATTAGATGGAAACACAAAAGACCCTGAAGAGCCAAAGCTCCCCTGACTAAAAAAGGGGAACAATGAAGGTATCGTAATTCTGGACTTCAAACAATACCATGAAAAAAGAATAATTAAAATAGCACAGTGCTGGAACAAAACTAGACACATAGCCCACTGGAATAGAACTGAGGCCCCAAAAATAAAACCATATATTCGTGGACAACTCATCTACAATAAAGGAGTGAAGTATATACACTGGAACAAAGAAAACCTCTTCAATAATAATAATGAGAAAATGGACTGCCACATGCAAAAGAATAAGATTAGATAATTGTTTCACACAATACATTCAAATCAACACATAATGGATGAAAGAAGTAGAAGATCTGAAAACATAAAATATACAGAAGAAAACAGGAAAAACACTCCATGACATAAACTTCAGAAACATCTTTGAGGACTCTAATCTCAACAATAAGAAAAAGAGAATATAAAAAACTGGGACTCTTTCAAACTAAAAGCTTTCTGTAGAGCACAAAGTACAGTAAAGTGAAGAGACACCCTATTGAACGGAAGAAAATATTTGCACATCATACATTTGACAGGGGACTGATATCAGAGATCTACAAAGATCTACAAAGATACAAAGAGTAGTACAAAGTATATATATATATATATATATATATATATATATATATATATATATACGTGTGTATATATATATATATATATACGTGTGTATATATATATAAACATGTAACCCAATCATAAAATGGACAGAAGAGCTAAGTAGGCACTCCTCCAAAGAAGACATGCAGATGGCCAATAGAATTATGAAAATATGCTCATCATAACTTACCACCAGAGAAATGCAGAGCAAATGCACAGTGAGATACTGTATAACACCTATGAGAATGGCCATAATAAAAACACCAAAATCAACAAGTGCTGGAGAGGGTTACAGAAAAAGCAATCTCCTGCTTTGTTGGTAGAATGTACACTAGTTGAGACACTGTTCAACTATATTGAAGATTCTCAAAACACTAAAAATGGATGTGTCATTTGACCCAGCAATTTCACTTAGGAGTCTACCCAAAGAACTAGAAGCATTAAATCAAAACAGAACCTACACTCTATGTTTATTGTAAGACTATTTACAATAGCCAAGATATGGAAACAAACTCAGTGTCCCAAAACAGTGGCATGGACAAAGATATGGCATGTGTACTCTGTGAATACAGATATAAACTCACAACATTTGTGACAACATAGATGGAGCTGAAGGGATTATACTAAGTGAAATAAGTAAGAAGAAAGATAATACCAGATGGTTTCACTTATATGTGGAATATAGAAATACCAAACCAAAGGCCAAATAAAGAAAATCTTGAAAGCTGACCATAGATCTGGGGCATCAAGAAGGGTGAAGGGAGGGATAAAAACAGGAAGGGAGACACCCAGCGAGGAAGAGGGAAGATTAGGACTCAAGATGGGGTAGAAAAGAACACAAGGGACTACGGTGATGGGTCATGGATGAATTGGTGGTGGGTTACCCAACATGAATACACAATGTAAAATAGATAAATAACAAGAAAAAAAGAAAACAAGAAGAGGTGGAGCACACTGAATTATGAGTGAGGATCCCAGAGGGGATGTGGTGGGATGGGAACAAAGGGGAAGTCAAGGTTTAGAGGAGGATTCCTGGGATTTCGCTAGTTAGTATGATGAAATAACAATGCAATTGTTGAGGTATGACCTATACCACTAAGCCATATACTGATGGAGGTCAACATTAACTCAATAAATATGACTTAAATAAGGGTAAAATACTTTGACACTAGTCATTAACATGAAAAGGTTTTTCATCCTTTAAATGTATGTCCACCACTAGCTTCATGTCTTTGTGTCTAAATTTCTATATTTTTTAATTACATGTTAATTCAAACTTTCATTGTTTTTGTCTTTTTAATATTTATTTATTTTGCATACAAGATGGGGTGCAGGCCAGATATGTGGGGTGATGAAAGGGTTCACCAGAGACGGAGTGGGGAGCAGAACAGGTAGATTGATGGAAATACACTGCTGAAGGTAGCAGCGGGCAAGGCAGGTAAGGTCTGCTGCAGCCATGTGGGAATCTCCCTGGCTGGGCATCGAACTCACACCGCAGCCACCGACAGTTCCACAGCGCTGCGCTTTACCCGCTGTGCCACCAGAGAGGCACCATTATTTTTGTTTCTATCCTCTCCAATTTGCATTTCCTTTCAATATAAAATATAGAGATTATATGAGTCTGTTGTGTACATATATCTCTGTTTGTTTATGTAAAATAAAACCGTGCAAATAAATACACACATATGCATGCAAAATACTTTAATTTTAAGCATTTATTTTTGTGTTCAGCAAAATTTGTCCACATTTCATTTTTTGCTTGCAACATTGACTAAAATGGTGGTTCCTTTTCCACATTACCTTCAGAGATAAGGAAATTGAAGTTCTAGGAAATAAAAATTTTAAAAATGCACAAAAATGCTATTAAATCTTAATGCACACTTTCCTGAGTAAGACACAATTGGAAACATGCCATATGTACTGTAGCTTTGTGTGGCTCTTTCTAATAGAAATGTTTAATTCATCAAATTGTACATTTTAAATACATGCAACTTATAGTATTTTCATATACTCTAATGAATTACTTAAAAGGAGAAAATTTCTATGATGCCTGGATCAGAGTAAGATCCACAGCAGGTGGATTCAGGTGACTGAATCAAAGTGAACAATGGTGAGAGGTATCACTACTACTTGAGAACAAAGGGAAATGTCAGATATGAAATAGGAATCACAGAAATAAATGAAAGAAATTCACATTCGATACTCTTTTTCTGCAAATATAGAAGATGAGAGTAGTATCATAAACATGATGCATTGAGCATATACTCCAGGAAGAGACCCCCTGGCACAATCATCACCCTGGATGAGCCTCTGAGCGCAACATACAGACTCAAGCTGACTATGGAGCACTGCAGAGCCAGGCCAGGTTCAGGGCAGCTCATCACAATTTTTATTTTATTTTATTGATATATTTTTATATCATTGTTCTTTATTTTAAAGATTTATTTTTTATTTATACATACAAGCTGGGGTACAGGCCAGAGGTGTGGGGTGGCGAGAGGGTTCACCAGAGACAGAGCGGGTAGCAGAACAGGCAGATCAGAAGTACACTGCTGAGGGGAGCAGCAGGCGAGGCAGGAGAGGTCTGCCGCACCATGTGGGATTCTCCCCAACCGGACGTCAAACTCGCATCGCTGCTGCCGACAGCTCCACAGCACAGCGCTTAACCGCTGCGCCACCGGGGAGGCCCTCATTGTTCATTTTTGTACCATGTTTGATTTCTCCTCTTCAGTATTGTTCCTATAATATTCCCACAACCTAGACACAAGTGATCTGCCACCATAGATTCTTGTGCTCTTCCCACCTGTTTGGATCCCTCCTCCACCTGTCCCCTGCTGAATGTCTCCAATTTATAGTTTTCATGCTAGTTTTTTTGAACCCTTGTATTGTTTCCCTATATTCCTCCTACAAAGGAAACTATCCAATTTTTTTTCCTTCTGACTCGTTTCACTGAGCATAATCCCTTCCAGCTCCATCCATGTTGCTGCAAAGGGAATGCGTTTATCTTTTGCTGCTGAATAGTACTCTCTTCTTATATATACCACATATCCTTCATTCAGTCATCTGTTTTAGGGAATTTAGTTTGTTTCCATATTTTAGTTATTGTAAATAGTATTGCAATGAATATAGGTTTCCTTTTGAATTAATGTTTTTGTGCACGATGGGTTGATTCTTAGGAATAGAATTGCTGGATCATATGGTAGGTCCATTTTTAGAATTTTGAGGGTCCTCCACACAACTTTCCATAGCATCACATACTCTTCTTGGTATGGAAGGCGTGATATTAAATCACTGACATGTAGGATAGCTTACTAGTAACATCTAACTGACACTACAGTCAAATTATTATAAGTGAGGCTAGCTAAAATAATCTTCACTGGTTTAGGGTTTTTTGGCTTTCTTTGTTATATTTGTCAGACTATTGTATTTAAAAGTAATCCTCAGATAATAACCAAATAACTAACAGAGGTGGTCTTTTTGTAGTAAAATGGTGACCCTGAATCCATGACCAGACAGGAATTTAAGTTCTCTCATAGTCATCCTTTCACCATAAAAGATGAGAATTTCCCATATAAAGGAGATGTATATAGAAAGTATGATAGTGATAATAACATTAACTCACCATCCCTTCCATTACAAAAAAATGAGAAAGCAGTGAGTTTTTTTCCTTTACAGCTGAAAATCAGTCCTAGTTTTAGCAGCATTGGAAGGATTAAAAAAGAGACATGATGATAACTCAATGACATCTTTTTTCAATTCCCATTACTGTTAACCCCTTACACACATGAGTCCATGAATCCTTTATATTTGAAGAAGTAGGTGTACCACATGAAATGGAAACATTTTGCATTGCAATAAAATATATGACTTAAATTCTGTTTCATATTATTAGAGATTATCTGTGATTTCAAGGTCATATTAAGTCATTGTAATTATTAAAGTATATCTCTAAGTGAAAACTAGTATGTATGATATTTGTGTTGGTGTGGACTAAGAGAGGTTTGGCATACACTGAGTTGAAGGAAAACAGGATCTTGAGGAGAATAAAATCTAATGTGCTATGGAGCGCACTGTATTTTAGTGGCTTTGTTTTCAGGAGGGTGGTTAATGTAGTGAACACAAAAGGATGAAATACTCAAAACTGAAAAGGTTTGTTATCATAGTAACTCTGTTTTGAATTTATATAAGTGTCATTGGTCATCAGGTGTAGATCATTTGCCATAGGAGTAGCAGAACTTGATGACTTTTTAACTACAACAAACAATAAAATATTTGGTGTGAAAGATGACATTTGTGAGAAATTATTCTGAAAAATCCATGCTGTCTTATTAAGTGAATGGAAATATCTAAATTTTTCTGATTTAAGATTGGAATAAAGTTGGGAAATTTGAAAAACCACAAAGGGAAAAGTTGTTAGAGATCAAAAAGAGCAGGAAGTTTAATAAATTGAATTACATAAATTGAATAGAAAAACTGAGGTCGAAGAGGAAATTCCACTATGTAAAATCAAGTTCAAGTTCTGCTTCTTAGTTTCAGCAATTAAACCCAATATTTGACTATTAATCTCTATTGTTAAAGTTTTGGTAGTTCTTGAACCCTAAGACAACTGCCTTTTAGCATTTTTCTTTACAATAAATGTTATCAGAGCTTTCTTTATGTCTTTGTTCCTCAGACTGTAGATGAAGGGGTTCAGCATGGGTGTGACCACAGTGTACATCACTGAGGCTATTGCACTGGAGCAAGAGCTGTAGGGAGCAGCAGAGCTCAGGTACACTCCTATGGCAGAGGAGTAAAATAAGGAGACAACTGAGAGGTGAGATGCACAGGTGGAAAATGCTTTATACTTGCCCTGAGTTGATGAGATCCTACGGATGGAGGAAACTATCTTAGAGTAAGAGTAAAGGATACCGAAGAACAAACCACCACCCACTAAGCTAGCCTCAAAATATATCACCAGGTTATTTAGAAAGGTGTCAGAACAGGCCAGTTTGAGCATCTGGTTGAGTTCACAGAAAAAGTGTGGGATTTCCACATTTGTACAGAAGGACAGCCGTAACAACATTAAGCTTTGTATTAAGGAATACAGAACACTGATGATCCAGGTCACCAGAACCAGCAGCCCACACAGTCGGGGGTTCATGATGACCGTGTAGTGCAGGGGGTGGCAGATGGCCACAAAGCGGTCATAGGCCATCACAGTCAGGAGGAACATGTCAAATGCTGCAAACAGGATGAAAAAATACATCTGGGTGATGCAGCCTTCATAGGTTATGGCTTTGCTCTGTGTCTGGATGTTCACGAGCATCTTGGGGATGGTGGTGGAGGTGAAACAGATGTCAGCAAAGGACAAGTTGAAGAGGAAGAAGTACATGGGGGTGTGGAGGTGGGAGTCTGAGCTGACGGCCAGGATGATGAGCAGGTTTCCAAACATGGTAATCAGGTACATGGTGAGGAAAAGCCCTAATATGAGGGGCTGGAGTTCTGCTTCCTCTGAAAATCTCAGGAGAAGGAATTCTGACACTTGTGTTTCATTGACTGATTTCATGTAGTGCCAGTGACTTGCAGGAAAAAGGGAAATAACAAGACTTATTTTCACAAACTTATGATATTAACCTACTTGAAATGCCTACATTTATATTTTTGTAAGACCTTAATTATAATATAATGAGTATGGTTTCCTTTTGTGGATCCTCAGTGACATCTCTGATAGAAAATTTTTGTACCTATCAATTTTTTTCCTGTAGATCACACGCTACACAGTTTTACTAATAGATTATTGTATTTCTGCAATACAAGTTGAATGCTGACTGAGTTTTAGGCATTGTCTAGGCAACAAGTTTAGGGTGTGACCATTGTAAAACAAAATTCCAGTTCAACGGTGGAGAAAGAATGGAATGGTGGAGAAAGCACAATAAAATTATATAACATTTTAGAAGTTGTCAGGTGTTATGATAAAAAGGAAGCCAAGCATCAAAAGAGAGTGAATTGGAGATATAATTTCTCTTGGGCACTTAGGAAAGACCTGTAGACTTAAGACATTTGAACAAAGATCTCAGGCAAGAAAGGGAAGGGAGATGGAAGTTTATGTGGGAATGTGTGTGCCCAGTAGAGGGAGCAGCCAGTGCAAAGAACCCGAAGAAGATGCTTGTTTCGAATATTCAAGTCATAAGTGAAACAGGACTATAGGGAAACCAAATAGGAGAGAGACACTCAGCCGGTGGGGGAGGGAGGAAGAATAAGGGCACAAAATGGAATAGAAAAGAACACAAGGGACCATGGAGATGGATCACGGGTGAATTGGTGGTGGGTTTCCCAAGGGAAATACAAAATGTAAAAGATATAAATAACAATAAATATATATATATTAAAAAAACAAATATTCATGTCATAAAATTAAACCATCTGCACAGAAAAGAAACTATCAGTAAATCAAAGAGAGTTACTACTTTGTGTAAGAGAGAGAGAAGCAGCACCATGAGGAGGAGGAGGAGAAAGATGTGAGGAGGCAGTGGGAGGGGAGGAGAAGGGGAAGTGAAGAAAAATTCAGTGAATAAAGAGGAAAGATGACTTAATGAGCCAGGTAATTCCTGAGAGACTGGACTCGGGTGGCCTTCTCAATCCTAATTACACTTTATTGATATAAAGAATAAAAACAATCTTTTGCCCAAGTAAGAAATAGTGCCATTTTTGTGATCTATTCAATGATAAATATCTTACATATTGTACACCCAAGAGAAAATGGGCCGTGTTTCTGCATGTCAGCATAAGTAACATTTAGAGGCCATTCTCTGTGGTGAAGTCTGTTCTCTGCATTGTAAGATATTTGGAGCATCCTGATCTCCTCCTACCCCTCACTGTGGCTGCCTAAACTGTTTGTGGACATTGCTTAGTGCCTGTCTTGGAAAAAAATTCCCCACTGTAAGTAAAAGGAGTTTAAATCAGATCATTTTTCCTATTTCACACAACAGGTAGCCCATATCTTGAAATGTTTTCCACCAGCAGTACATCCAACAAATAATGGATGGGCCCTGCACTAGCAACAAGTTGTGAGTTGTGTGACTCTGGGCACTAAACAGTGTACAGGGGGGCTGGGCAGAAGCATTGCTCTTCTGCCTCTGCCAGAGTTGGAGTCTCTCTTGCTTTGTCTGCCTGCCTGTGTATAAGAACCTCTGCTCAGCATTAAAGACCGCAAAATCTACCAAGACTCCAAATCATCTTTTCATCTGCGAGAACTAACAATGAACCCACTGGGCATGCGATGGTAACACAACACAAACTTAGAAGCAGAGTTTGAAATGAATCACAACGTATTTTCTGAGCCTTGCTATAATAACTATGTAATGATAATAATTTAATGATACAAAAAAATGACCAAAAGAGTGAATATTTCACACCGTGAAATATTACACAGCCATCAAATTATATGCATTCATTGTTTAATCAAGCAAATGTACAAATACAGTGATCTCTTGCCTTTGGATAAAGATAAATCGCCTCTCAGATGACAACAGGTTAGTGTTCTTGGCCTCATTTCTTTCTGCTGAGGGCCAACTGGTTGCTGGGCTCACCTGGACAGGATCTTTGGGAGGGTCTCAGGTGGAGATCTGAATTCCTTATTGGAATGCAGTGATAGACACCTGAGCTCTGTATTCAGACGTGTCAGCAGGGAAGAACAAACCATCTGTCCCCTAATCAGAAATGGGGCTCAACGCAAACACACACACAACAAAAGCATATCCCTTCCAGCCCAAGGTTATGTAAGCTGAGAGTCAGCCCATGTGTTTACAAAGTGCTCTCTCTCTGCTCATTAATCACATTTCCCCTTGTTACTCCAACCTCTATGCACACAATTCCCTTGTGAAAAACCATTCTGGACAGCAATAGAAGGTTTTCCTGTTACTGAGAGGTCAGGTCAGAAATCAAATTAATTCCATATTTCACTCCTTTATGAACTTGCCTCCTTTTCAGACCTCTAAATTTACTAGTATATTTTCTCATTCCCGAGCTGAAATTAACTAACCAAGTCCAAGACTGAGGTATGGATTAGATTAGGTCCCACTCGTGTCTTCAAATCTTTGGCTCATCTGGGAACATAACTCCTGGTATCCAGAAAGTTGCTGTCATTCTTCACAGCAGGGAATCAACCTGAGATCTTGTGATAATAGAACACAGCACTGAACTTATAAGCTTCATGACCCTTTGCTAAAAAATTAGGAACTTCACACTTATGTCACGCAATAATTATAATTCAGTCCATCTTTATAGTGTTTATCAATTATATATATATAACGTATGTTGTTTTATCCAGTATAACCTGACTTTGAGTTACATGGGGATGATTTAATTTTTTAAGAACATCCAGTCCATGAGGAATTATGTTTATGAACTCTATCCTTTATTGCAGACAGGGGTCTTGGAGGGGTCTAGTCATCTGCCCAAATTAAATCCATCAAAATGAAGGCCCTTAATTACAGTTCTGTGAGGATACTTCCAGTAATCATACGCTGGGCTGTGGTTCTCAACCAGAAATCGGTATTCCCCTTGGGCTGTTGATGAACACCTGCAATCCATAAGCCAATGACTCCCCCAATCCCCAATTACTTTATTCTGCCCCAACTCTCAAGAGTGAGAAGGTGAGAAACCCTATCTCCATCCATACTCAACCTACTGCAAATGCAAAATCTGCTTGACCAGATCCTGCAAGGCTGGGGATACTAACATTTCTAACATTGTAGCATTTCTAAGAAGCTCCTGGTGATGTTAGTGCTTCAGGTCTTGGTCTGTGGACACTCTCTGAGTTGTAATATTATGTTTTGTGTCAGAGTCAGTTAATAGTTTCAGGCTTTCTGCACAAAAGCCATTTTTGCATGTAAATTTGAAGGAATGGTGTTTTCACTCTGACCAGTGGCTGTGACAGATTCTTTGTTTATTTATTCTAGATAGCAGTCTTTGAGTGACAGTAGGAAGGAGTTACATTTATTTTTTTATTTTTATTTAATTTATATCCTTTACATTGTTGTGTATCACCCCATAGGTTTCCCACCACCAATTCACCCGTGAACCATCGCCATAGTCCCTTGCATGATTTCTCCTCTATTTTGGTCTCTCTTCGTCCCCCTCCCCTGTAGAATGTCTCTTATTTGTGGTTTTCTGCTAGTTTTGGCTTTTGTTATGTTTTGTGTGCTATTTTCTCTTTCTGATTTCTCATTTGGCTCTCTTATAGTCCTCCCATAAGTGATACCATTGGTATTTTTCTTTTTCCTTCTGGCTTATTTCACTGAGCATGATCCCTTCTAGCTCCATCCATGTTGTTGAGAATTGCATTAGTTTATCATTTTTGTTTGCTGAATAGTTCTCCATTGTATACATATACTACATTTTCTTGACCCCGTCATCAATTTTAGGCATTTGGGTTGTTTCCATGTTTTAGCTATTGTAAATAGTGCTGCAATAAACATAGGTGTGCATGTGACATTTTGGATTACTGTTTTGTGTGCTTTGGGTATATTCCTAGGAGTAGAATTGCTGGGTCATACAGAAGCTCCATTTTTAGTTGTCTGAGAATCCGCCATACAGCTTTCCATAGAAGTTGAACCAGTTTGCAGTCCTACCAACAGTGCAGGTGTGTTCCTTTTCTCCACATCCTCGCCAACATTTGTTGTTTTCTGTTTTTTTAATATGTGCCATTCTTGTTGATGTAAGGTGATATCTCATTGTAGTTTTTATTTGCATTTGCCTGATTATGAGGGATGTTGAACATTTTTTCAAATGCCTGTTTGCCATTTGCACTTCTTCTTTTGGAGAAGTGTCTTTTAAGTTCTTCTGCCCATTTTTTGACTGGATTTTTTGCTTTGTTTTTGTTGAGTAGGTGTGAGTTCATTGTAGATTTTTGTGATCAGACCCTATCTGTTGCATGGATTGCAAATATTTTCTCCCAGTCAGTGGGCTGTTTGTTTGTTTTGGTGAATGTCTCTTTTGCAGTACAGAAGCTTTTTAGTTTGATGTAATCCCAGCGGTTTATCTTTTCCTTCTCTATCTTTGCTTTGGGGGATGTGTCTTTAAAATATTACTAAGATGTATGTCATGTAGTGTTTTGTGTATGTTTTCTTCTACATATTTTATGGTTTCAGGTCTTATGTCCAAGTCTCTTACCCATTTTGAATTGGTTTTTGTGCATGGCATGAGGAAGGTAGAGAGAGGACCCAGCAGCCACAGGTGAGCAGTGACAATTTGGAGAGTGCCCATCAGCACACCCACAGCATCACAGTCTTTGTGAAGCCTGATGTGACTACACTGTACCCAGCCTTGAGACCAGTCCCTGATGTCCCAGTCGGAGAACCCCAGTGTCATGTCCATTGACAAAAGTGGCACAGTGGCCCTCATGTAAAACAAATCCAAAAGCAAACAACAAGGAGAAAGAACAATACAAATAACCAAGCAAGCACTCTGGGGAATGACACACCACAGAAAGAAAATCAGAAAGGTGAACAGCCAGTCTGAGGAAAGCACAGGCTGGCCTACAAGGCTGTTGGGAGCCCAGTGACCCCCAAGCATCCCTTCTGGAAATGTGCAAAGACAAAGGGAAGGCTTTCCCTTTGTAAGCAGCCAGTCCCAAGAAACTGTGGGCCTGCCTGCAAGGATGTTGGAGAGCAGCAACCCCAGAGTACCCCTTCCAAAACTGGGTAAAGGCTGAGGGAGTACTCCACACACAAAGGTGAGTAGCAGTCCCAGGGAGTGCCTGCTGGTTCACAGATCTGTTAAAGGACAGGGACCTCTGAGAACCCATCTGGAAATGATTAAAGGCAGAGAGAGGGCCCAGGAAACAAAGGTTAATAGTGAGTTCCAGGAGAGTTCCCTCCGTCTGGCCTGCACATGGCTATGGTAGACTGGCATCCCATCCAGAAGAGGAAAGTAAAGCCTGGAAGACAGAGGGAGGGCCCAGCCCCAACAGGGAATAGCAACTGCTTGGGAGGATGCCTTTTGGCCCAAATAGCCTTAAAGTCTGCGTGAACCCCTACCTACATGCAAAGGCCTCACCAGGCAACATAGGTAAAGACGCCCATGTATGAGAAGAGACCAGCAGCATACAGAGACCAGGTGATCTTCAGGGAGAGTGCACATCAACCCACCCACAGCATCACAGTCCTTGGGAAGTCTGGCAGCACCAGACAGTGCCAGATTCAGCTGCCCACCAGTCCCTGAAGGCCCAGTAGAAGCACCCCAAAGAGATGCCTGCCATTACCAGTGAAACAGGGCCCAGTGTATAGTACAAATTTGAAAACAAACAATAGGGAGAAGGAAAAATACAAATAGCCAAGCAAGGCCTCTAGGGAATGACACACCACAAAAGGAAAATCAGCCACAGAACTCAGCAACAATGACATGGAAGAATTTCACTGCCTCACAGAGAATTCAGAATCACCATGATTAAAAAACATAAAGAAGATGAAAAGGAAAAGAATGATGTGATAAATAGAATAAATGAACTGGAGGATGAAATTGAGTCTTTAAAGAAGGAAATAAAGAAAATACAGGATGTTTAAAGATTAATGGAGGAGCTAAAGAAATCTGGAAAATGTATCGAAAACAGAATTGGTGAAATGGAAGAATGAATCTGTACTCTCAACATACAGAAATAAAAAGAAACCAAAAATAACACAATGGATAAAGGGAAAAATATGAAGAAATACTTTGAGAAATATTTTTTTTAGATTGTGTATCTTTATTTTATCTCATACATTATTGTGTATTCCCCATAGGTTTCCCACCACCAATTCACCTGTGAACCATCACCATAGCCCTTGTGCTCTTTTGTCCCCTGTTTTGAACCCTTATTCTCCCCCTCCCTTGCAGAATGTCTCTTATTAATGGCCTCCTACTAGGTTTTTGTTGTTGTTTTGTTGTTGTTCTTTTCTCTTCCTCAACTCTTAAATTGTTGCTCTATATTCCTCCTATAGGTAAAACCATCCAATATTTTTCGTTTTCCTTTCGCCTTATTTCGCTGAGGATGATACCTTCTAGCTACATCCATGTCACTGTGCATGGCATGAGTTTCTTTTTTGATAGCTGAATATTATTCCATTGTATATATGTACCACATCTTCTTGACCTAGTCATCTATTTTGAGGCATTTAGGTTGTTTCCAAACCTTAGATATTGTAAACAGTACTGAAATCAACATAGGGGTATATGATCCTTTTGAATTAATGTTTTTGTGTCCTTTGGGTAGATTCCTAGGAGTGGAATGGTTGGGTCATATGGAAGCTCCATTTTTAGTAGTTTGAGGAACCTCCATACAGCTTTCCATAGTGGTTGGACCAGTTTGCATTACCACCAACAGTGTAGGAGAGTTCCTTTTCCTCCACATCCTCGTCAACATTTCTTCTTGCCTGTTTTTTCAATATGTGCCATTCTGGCAATCCTACCAAAAGCAATTTACAAATTCAATGCTATTTCAATAAAAATCTCAATGACATTCCTCAAATAAATAGATCTAATACTGATGAAATTCATATGGAACCACAGAAAACCTCACATAGCTAAAGCCCTCCTAAGTAAAAGGAAAGAAAATGGAGGAATTTTCAAACGATACTACAAAGCCATAATAATTAAAACAGCATGGTACTGAAAAAAAATAGACACAAAGACCAAGGGGATCGAATAGAATACCCAGAATTAAAGTCACATATCTATGAACAACTAATCTTTGACAAAGGAGCAAAGAAAATTCAGTGGAAAAAGGATAGTCTATTCAATAAATGGTGCTGGGAAAACTGAACAGCCACATGCAAAAAAAATGAAGCTAGACTACTACCGCACATCCTGCACAAAAGCCAACTCAAAATGGATAAAAGACCTGAACATAAGACCTGAAACCATAAAATTTATAGAAGAAAATGTAGGCAAAACTCTACACAACATACATCTCAGCAAAATCTTGAAAGACACATCCCCCAAAGCGAAGGAAGTGAAGGACAAGATAAACAGATGGGATTACATCAAAATAAATGCTTCTGTACAGCAAAAAAGACATTAACCAAAACTAACAGACACCCTACCAACTGGGAAAAGATCTTCTCACACACTACACCGATAAAGGACTGATAACAAAAATTTACAAGGAACTCACACAACTCAACAAAAACAAAGCCAATAACCCAGTCAAAAAATGGGCAGAAGAGCTAAAAAGACACTTCTCCAAAGAAGAAAAGTATATGGCCAACAGGTACATGAAAAAATGTTCAACATCACTTATAATCAAGGAAATGAAAATCAAAACCACACTGAGATAACACCTCACACCTGTGAGGATGGCACACATTAAAAATACAGGCAACAACAAATGCTGGAAAGGATGTGGAGAAAAAGGAACTCTTCTACACTGCTGGTGGGAGTGTGAACTGGCCCAACCATTATGGAAAGCTGTATGGAGATTCTTCAAACTGCTCAACATGGAGCTTCCATACGACCCAGCAATACCACTTTTGGAAATCTACCCAAAGGACACAAAAACACTAATTCAAAAGGATACATGCACCCGTATGTTCATTGCGGCACTGTTCACAATAGCAAAGGTATGGAAGCAACCCAGATGTCCAAAAATAGATGATTGCATCAAGAAGATGTGGTACATATACACAATGGAATACTATTCAGCATTCAAAGAAGATAAACACATGCAATTTGCAGTGACATGGATGGGATTAGAGGGGATCATACTCAGTGAAATAAGCCAGAAAGAAAGAGAAAAATATCGAATGGTTTCACTTATAACAGAACTATGAGGAAACCAAATAGGAGAGAGACAATCAGCAGGTGGGAAGGGGCGGGGGAGAGGGGAGGGCATGGACACAAAATGGAGTAGAAAAGAACACAAGGGACCATGGGGATGGTTCATGGGTAAATTTGGTGGTGGGTTATCCAAGGGGAATACAAAATGTAAAAGATATAAATAACAGTAAAAATATATACATTAAAATAATAATAATAACAATAATAATAATAATTTGTGCCATTCTTACTGGTGTAAGGTGGTATCTCATTGTTGTTTTGATTTGCATTTCTCTGATTACAAGTGATGTTGAAATTTTTTCATATACGTGTTGGCCATTTGTATTTCCTCTTTGGAGAAGTGTCTTTTAAGCTCGTCTTCCCGTTTTTTGGCTGGATTGTTTACGTTGTTTATGTTGAGTCGTGTCAGCTCTTTGTAGATCTTTGTGATCGGTGCCTTATCACTATTATTATGTGCAAATTTTTTTCCTAATCAATGAGTTGTCTCTTTGTTTTGTTCATTGTCTATTTTGCTGTGCAGAATAATTTTCAGTTTGTTGTAGTCCCAGCTATTTATCTTTTCCTTCACTACCTTTGCTTTGGGTTATGTGTCTTTAAAGATGTTACTAAGATGTATGTCATGTAGTGTTTGACCTATATTTTCTTCTATATATTTTACGGTTTCAGGTCTTATATACAAGTTTTTTATCCATGCATGGTATGAGGTAGTAGTAGCTTCATTTTTTTGCATTTAGCCATCCAGTGTTCCCAGCACCATTTATTGTACAAACTGTACTTGTTCCATAATATTCTTTGCACTTTTATCAAAGAGTAGTTGTCCATAAATATGTGGGTTTGTTTCTGAGTTTTCTATTCAGTTCCTTTGATCTGTGTGTCTATTTTTGTTCCAGTCTCATGCAGTTTTAATTATTATGGCTTTGTAGTATAGTTTAAAGTCTGGGATGGTGATACCTCCATTCTCTTTTTTTCATCAGGAGAGCTTTGGCTATTAGAGGTTTTTTTTTTATTCTATGTGAACTTCATCAGTATTCATTCTATCTTTTGAAGAATGTCATTGAGATATTTATTGGAATAGTATTGAATCTGTATATTGCTTTTGGTAGGATGGCCATTTTGATAATGTTCATTCTTCCAAAATATGAGCCGGGGATGTCTTTTCAATTTTTGTGTGTTCTATTTCTTTCAAAACTGTTTTTTGTTTTTTGGTTTTTTTTTTGTATAAGTCCTTTGCCTCTTTTGTTAGGTTTATTTCCAGGTATTTGATTTATTTTGTTTTAATTGTAAGAGGGATGGTTTTCTTGATTTCTTCTTCGGATTGTTTCCATATTGGAAGGCTACTGATTTTTGTCTGTGATTTTGTATCCTGCTACTTTACTAAACTGATTGATTACATTGGTCAACAAATTTTTACAAAAGTCATGTTACTGAAATAAAATCAGTCATTTCCTATCAATTTGTATGTGCTCAAAACGAATATGACAGTGAAATTCTAATTTTGGCTTTCTTTTTTGGTGTAATCTACAATAAATTGATGTTTACATCATGAAAGGCATGCCAATAGTAATAGGCCTATGGTTAATACCTGTAAAAAAATCAAGTCATAGACTACCTCTTAGATTTCTTTGCTTGTCTCTTGTACACAGGAATAGAATAGATGGAAGATAGTTTCCATTGTGCAAAAGGACAGCCTTAAGACTCAGTTTCAAAGAGTCTAGAAATGGAGACTTCCATTCTTGTGGATCATGAATGATTTCTAAGGCATTCATGAGGCCCTCAATATCGGAACAGAATACCAAAGTACTTTCCTTTCTGAAGAAAGGCTCCAACTGCTCATGGCACTTTCAGTATAAAGTAATTGTGACATTTTCTTCTAGAAGAGTCCATTGTTGGAATCTTTATCCTAGCATTCTGCCTTGTTCTTGGATAAGTCCAAATCATGAACCAGGTCATTTAGTTCTTGTGTTAGTCTGTGTGGGGTTGATGATGCACCACAGTGAAAATCTGGATCACTGCACACTGATGGAGCAGGAGAACGGGTCGGTTCACCCTTGTCCTCATCAGATGAATCAAGAGAATATTCTGCTGGAGGTTCTGGAATAGGAAGTCCCTCACTATGTGAAACTGGTCTCAATGCAGACAGATGTTTGCGTAGACTATTCTTGACTTCTTTTGCTTCATTATTCCACCAGAAAGAGAAGGAACCAAGCAGAAGTAACAGTCTTTTAGATGGTTGCTTGGCTCTCTCCACACCATGGGGACTGAAAATGGCATTGATGGTCTTTCTCCATTTAACCACTGTGAAATCTGTGTTGTACCTGTAGCACAGCATATATACGGCACCCAAGGCTTGTCTTGGTCACCAACCTTGCATCCGAAGTAAAGATGATAAGCCTTCTTCACTTGAGAAGTGATACTTTTCTTCTGGTTGGCAAATGTCACTTCCCCACAAATAGAGCAGAAATTGTCCACACTATTCACACACTTTCGAGGCATTAATATTCTGTATTGTGCCTAAATGGATAAAATAACAGTTCTATGGAACAGTAGCTTAAACTGTCTCGCACAAAGTCTGAAATATTTTCAATGCTCAACCTTTCCGACAGGTACATTGCTGACGTCAGCTAACTTCAGCAGCCACCTGGCAATAGTACTGCATTGCATTAGACTATGAGGATGGCACACATTAAAAATACAGGCAACAACAAGTGCTGGAAAGGATGTGGAGAAAAAGGAACTCTTCTACACTGCTGGTGGGAATGTGAACAGGTCCAACCACTATGAAAAGCTGTATGGCGATTCTTCAAACTGCTAAACATGGAGCTTCCATATGACTTCCATATGACCCAGCAATACCACTTTTGGGAATCTACCCAAAGGACACAAAAACACTAATCCAAAAGGATACATGCACCCCTATGTTTATTTCAGCACTGTTCACAGTAGCTAAGACATGGAAACAACCCAGATGCCCCCAAATAGATGAATGGATCAAGAGGATGTGATACATATACATAATGGAATACTAGTCAGCATTCAAAAAAGATAAACACAAGCAATTTGCAGCAACATGGATGGGGCTAAAAGGGATAATGCTCAGCGAAATAAGCCAGAAGGAAAGAGAAAAATATCCAATGGTTTCACTTATAGCAGGAATATAGGGGAACCAACTAATAAGAGATATTCAGCAAGGGATGGGGAGGATAAGGGCTCAAAATGGGGGAGAAAAAAGCACAAGGGACTGACTATGGTGATGGTTCACGGGTGAATCAGTGGTGGGTAACCTACGGGGAATACACAATAATGTAAAAGTTATAAATAACAAATAAAAATGCAAAAAAAAAATCCTAAAATTACCCATCCCCTTTTTTGGCAAACATCCAGCCAAACAGGCTTGACTCAGATTGCGGTGACTGAAACCCACACCCAAAATGGACCATGTAATCCATCATGAGATCAAGATAATGGCTTGCATTGTCTGCCAGAACATTAAAGCCTCCAGGACTAAGAACTATGAGCAGCCTCCCCAAATATCTTTACCCAGGTTCGCCCCATCCAGGAAGTCCAGTGCACTGGGAAGTGTAGTCCAAGGCAGCTGCATGTGAGTGGGAGTAGGACCCATACACTGGGGCCCTGCTCTGCAACATTCTTTTCCCTTTCATTATGATGCATCTTTAACAATTTCTGTGCCTCCATCTTTAAATCCATGCCATGAAACAGGTCATAAACAGTTTGAATCTATGCAACCCTTTTACTATATTGTCTGAGTTCAATTCTTTTTTTCTAACAGTCCACTCTACATCTTCCTCATCATCTGGCACTGTTTCAGGAGAACTCATAATTCTGTTAATTTTTCTGGTGAGCTTTCTATACATGTGTTTAAGTGGACCTGAATAGTTCAAACTGCAGTTGTTTAAGGGTCACCTGTATGTAATATCACATTTCCTAATCTCTTCAATCATCAATGAATGCAAGTTTTTTCCATATCTTGTATATCATAAATTATTCTTAAATGCTTAAATGCTTAAAAATGGTGGTGCATATATCACTTACAGATAGTGAATAATTTCTTTGGATATACGTAGAGGTTAGCGAAAGCTTCCTATGGTAGTTCTCTGTTTAATTTTTTGTAAAGCCCCATAGTGTTTCACATAGTGGGTGGATCAATTTACATTCACTCAATGATGCACAGTGGGTCACATTTCTCCACATTCTGACCAACAGTAGCATCACTGCTCCTTTTGTTTTCATTAGTCATTCCAAAAGAGAGTGATTATATTTCACTGTGGTTTTCATTTGCATTTCTCTTAGGACTAGAGACACTGAACCTCTTTTTTTGTTGACTATTGGCTATTTATATGTTTTCTTTAGAAAAATTCCAGTCAGATCCTCTGCTCAATTTCTAACCGAATTATTTCTTTTGCTACTGATATCTTTAGGATTTGTTTTGGTTTAGGTTTGTCTATTCCTCTTCTTTTCTATATTCCACATATGAGTACAATATCCCTTATTTGTCTTTGTCTTTCTGATTTATTCACCTACCCTAATCCTCTCCATTTCCATCCATGTTTTGCAAATGGCAAGACCTCATGTATTCAAATATCTGAATAGTATTCTATTGTGTCTATATACCATGTCTTCTTAATCCACTCATCTTCTGTTGGACACACAGGTTGTTCCCAAAACTTGGTTATTGTACATTATGCTGTAGTGGACACAGGAGTGCATGTATTCCTTTGAATTAGTGTTTTTGCATTCTTTGGGTAGTTATTTTGTAATGAAATCGTTGAATCATATGGTAGACATATTTTTAACACTTTAAGAAATGCTTGCCAATATATTTATCTTAAATATGAGTCATTCTCAGTGAATCAGACATTTTGGTTTTGTTTTTATATCCCTGAAGAAAAGTGAAGATGAATATTTTTTAAAACTTTTACATTTTCTTGGATTGTTGTTCATTTTTGTACAATATTTTATTACTCTATTCAAGTGTAGTTCCCATAAATCTCCCACCATCATATCACCCATGAACCATCGCCACAGTCCCTTGCACTCTTCCTTCCCCTGTTTTGATCCCTCTTACTCCCCCCTCCCCTGCTGTATGCCTCAGATATACAGTTTGCCTGCAAAGTTCATCTTCTTTTGACACTTTCTGTTTCTCTGTATTCCTCCTATAAACGTGACCATTTGATATTTTTCACTTTTCTTCTGACTTATTTCATTGATGATAATCGCTTCCAGTTTCATCCCTGTCCCTTCAAATGGCATAAGATTACCTTTTTTGATTGCTGAGTGGTATTCTATTGTGTATATGAACATCATCTTGATGCATTTATCTGTTTTTGGACATTTAGGTAGTTCTCATAACTGTTATATATAGTGCTGCATAAACATAAGAATGCCAGTTTCCTTTCAAATTAATGTTTTTGTGTCCCTTGGATAGATTCCTAGATCATATGTAATCATTAGATCGTATGGTAGATTCATTTTTAGTAATTTGAAGGTCCCACACAGCTTTCCATAGTGATTGGACCAGTTTGCATTCCCACCAGCAGTGTAAGATGGTTCCTTTTTCTCCACATCCTTGTCAACATTTGTTGTTGCCAGTTTTTTAATATATGACACATTCTCTCTCTCAGTGACGTGGTATCTCACTGTGGTTTTGACTTGCTACCCTAGTTATAAGTAATGCTGAGCATTTTTCATATTCCTGTTGACCATTTGCATTTCCTCTTTCAAGAAGAGTCTTTTGAGCTCTTATGCCCATTTTTTGACTGGGTTGTTTACTTTGTTTTTGCTGAGTTATGTTCTTTGTAGATCTTTTATATCAATGTGCTCTTTGTAGATTTTTTATATTAGTCCCTTATTAATTGAATGGAGTGCAAATATTTTCTCCCAATCTGTGAGGTGTCTCTTAATTTTAGTTATTGGCTCTTTCATTGTAGAGAAATTTTTTAGCTTGATGAGTCCCAACTGTTTATCTTTTCCTTCATTTTCTTTGCTTCTGCTTCTGGATATGAGTCCTCAAAGATGTTTCTGAGCTATGTGTCTTGTTTTCTTCCATATATATATATATATATATATATATATATTGGTTTCAGTTCTTACATTCAAGTCTTTTATCCATGTGAAGTTGATTTTTGTGTATGGTGTGTAGTAGTAGTCTCGTTGTAGTCTTGTTTCACTCTTTTGCATGTAGCAGTCCAGTTTTACCAGCACCATTCACTAAAGAAACTATCCTTCTTCTAGTGCATACTCATTGCTTCTTTGTTGCTAATTAGTTGACCATATATGTGTAGCTTTATTTCTGGGTTTTCAGTTCAATTCCATTGGTCTGTGAGTCTGCTTTTGATCCAATACCATACTGTTTTAATATGGATTTGTAGTACCATTGGAAGTCTGAGAGTGTAATACCTCCATTCTTCCTCTTTGTAGTCAGGAGAGTTTTGGCTATTTGAAGCTATTTTTTTATTATTATGAATTTCATCAATATTTGCCCTATTTCCTTGAAGAATGCCATTGAGGTTTTTATTGAATTGCATTTATTGGAAATTGCTGTTGGTAATATTTTGATAATATTAATTGCTCCAATCAAATAGCAGGAATGTCTTCCATTTCTCTGTGTCTACTTCTATTTCTTTTATCAATGTTTTGTAATTTTCTTTGTATAGGTCCTTTACCTCATTTGTTTGGTCTATTCCTAGGTATTTAATTTTTGTCGGTACAATTGTAAACGGGATGGTTTTCTTGATTTCTTCTTCTTCACACAGATCTTTTGCTTATAAGAAGGCTACTGAATTTTGGGATCACGTGACCCAACATGGTGGCAAAGGATCACTAGGCTTGAACTCTCCCATGAAAACATCTGATAAGGAGAGGTAGCAATGAGATACTGAGGAGACTCAGAGATTCAGACACACTGCACAGGCTGGAGCACCTCCAACAGAGATTCCCACGTGGAGGGAAGTTGAGAGAACAGAAGAAAGAAGAAAGAAACTCATCAGAACTCTCCCCTCCCCCACCTACAGAGTTGGACCACAGCCATCAGAAGAGAGGAGGAGGTTGAAAGCAGGAGGTCAGGACCTGGGGCTTCTGGGGGGGGGGGGGTGTTCATAAAAAGAAAGGGAAGCAGACACGGATACCCCCAAGTTACAGCCATTTGTAAGATCCAGGAAAGCAGCAGGAGCAGCCCCTCCCCCACCTGGAGACCAGGCTGCTCCAGGACAGCAGCAGCCCCTCCCCCACCCGGAGATCTAGCTGCAGCCTCGGGATGGTGGCATGGAGCTGATGAAATCAGCCAGGGAAGACAGGGCTGTGACTCTCAGCCAGGGGCCTTCAGCAGCATTTACCAAAGCAGTGGGGGTCTATGAAAACCCCAAGACAACAGGGGTAAAAGACTAAAGCTCTCTATTCACTCGCACAACTGCCTCCAGGGCCCTGGAAAAGTGCCTTCCTCCTTAAATCATACCTGCAGTTCATAGCTCATTTTCACAACAAATCTAGAGCACGTCACTGGAGGTATTCTCCATTATTTCTCTCTTTCTTTCTTTCTATGTGTGTGTGTGTGTGTGTGTGTGTGCGCACATGTGCGTGTGCTTGTGTGTGTGTGGGGGTGGATGTATGTGTGTTTAGATGTGGGTCTTTCTTTTAGTTGTTTGCATGTGTGTTTATTAGTCTTCTTTTTTTATTCTGTCTGCTTCAGTTTTGTTTCGTTTTGTCAAGTTTTGCATTACATAGATAAGCTTTGTTTTGTTTTAAACTAATCTCTGGGGGAAGGCTCCCTAAACTAAAGCTGCAACCAATATCTCACTGGTAACCACTTGGAGTCCTAAGTAATTCTCCCCTTATCAGTTAGTGTGTATATTTTTTTATTGACCAACAGGTTACCTATGATCTACCTCCCTCTCCACTACCTGTCTTCTAATTCCTCTATCTTTCTTCTTTCCCTCTGTCAACATCATCATAACTACCTTCTTTCCCCCCACTGCTGCATTTCCTCATACTCTATCTAGGTACATCCACACTAGAGTAAACCTAGTGTGCTATGGAGCCCACTGCATGTTAGTGTCTTTGTTGTCAAGAGGGTGGTTAATGTAGTGAACACAAAAGGATGACACACTCAAAACAGAAAGCTTTGTTGTACTTCCTCTGTTTTAAAACTATATAAGCTTCCTTGGCCATCAGGTATAGTTTTTGCCATAGGAGTAACAGACCTTAATGCCTTTTTAACTATAAGCAACGAAAGTATTTGGTATGACACATAACATTGATAGAAATGATGCTAGAAAATCCATGTTTTCATATTAAGTATATGGGAATATCTAATTTTTTCTGGTTTAAGTTTGGAATAAATTTGGGCAAAGAGGAAAGCAGTTAAAGATCAAAAAGAGCAGAAAGTTTAATAAAGTAAGTAACATAAATAAAATAGAGAAATTGAGTTCCAAGAGGAAATTCCATGATATAAAATAAAAAGCAACTTCTACTTCATAGTTTGATCAATTAAGCCCAATTTCTGACTATTAGTCTCCATTATCTAAAATTACGAGTGTTTCCTCAGCCCTGGGACAATTATATTCTAGTAGTTTTCTTTAAAATGAATGTTGTCAGAGCCCCCTTCATGTCTTTGTTCCTCAAACTGTAAATGAAGGGGTTCAGCATGGGTGTGACCATGGTATACATCACCAAGGCTATTGCACTGGAGCAAGAGCTGTAGGGAGCAGCAGAGCTAAGGTACACTCCCAGGGCTGTACAGTAAAATAAGGAGACAACTGAGAGGTGAGATGCACAGTGGAAAATGCTTTATACTTGCCCTGAGATGATGAGATCTTACGGATGGAGGAAACTATCTTAGAGTAAGAGTAAAGGATACCGAAGAGGGAAACACCACCCAGTAAGACAGACTCAAAATATATCACCAGGTTATTGAGAAAGGTGTCAGAACAAGCCAGTTTGACCACCTGGTTGAGTTCACAGAAAAAGTGTGGGATTTCCACATTTGTGGGACAGCCATAACAACATTAAGCTCTGTAGTAAGGCACACAGAACACTGATGATCCAGGTCACCAGAACTAGCAGTCCACAGAGCCTTGCAGACCATGATGACCATGTAGTACAGGGGGTGGCAGATGGCCACAAAGCAGTCATAGGCCATCACGGTCAGGAGGAACATGGCAAATGCTGCAAACAGTATGAAAAAATACACCTGGGTGATACAGCCTTCATAGCTTATGGCTTTGCTCTGGGTCTGGATGTTCACCAGCATCTTGGGGATGGTGGTGGAGGTGAAACAGATGTCAGCAAAGGACAGGTTGGAGAGGAAGAACTACATGGGGGTCTGGAGGTGGGAGTCTGAGCTTACAGCCAAGATGATGAGCAGGTTTCCAAACATAGTGATCAGGTACATGGTGAGGAAAAGCCCCAGTATGAGGGGCTGCTGTTCTGCTTCCTCTGAAAATCTCAGGAAAAGGAATTCTGAAATTTGTGTATCATTGACTGGTTTCATGTAGTGCAGTGACTTGCAGGAAAAAGGGAAATAAAAAAACTTATTTTCACCAACATATTACTAACCTATTGGAAAGCTTCCATTTATATTTTTGTAAGAAGTTAACTATAATAATTCTGTGTATAATTTCCTTAGGGGATCCTCAGGGATACCACTGATCTGGAATTTTTGCCCTGGTCAATTTTTTAACTGTAGGATTATTTGTTAGACAGTTTTAACAATAAATTCTTTTTTTTCAGGAATATTTCAGTAAATTGAATGCTGGCTGTGATTTAAGCACTTTCTATGCAATGACTTAAGACATTGTAATAAAAAATCCCAATTCAGTGGTGCTGAAAAATATATCAGCAAAAAATAAATTTATATAACATTTTAGGTGGTAATTGTTGGGACAAAGAAAAGGAAACCAATTATAAAGTAGGGAATGAATAAAGGGTTTAGTTTTTGCGGATATTTAGTTAAGACCTATAGACCTATAGACATGCCACATTTGAATAAAGACCTCAGGTAAGAGAGGGAAGGGAGACTCAAAGTTAAGCAGTGTCATGTGTGCCCCGCAAGGAGAACACCCAGCGCAAAGTTCCTGATGATGTTGCTTGTTTCAAATATTCAAGTTAAAAAATGTGAAGTCAAGTGTACAGCAAAAGAAACTGTCAGTAAAACAAAAAGACATACTACCTAATGGGGGAATGGAGAAGCAAATGGAGGAGGAGTTGGTAATAGGGGAGAAAAGGGGTGGATAGAAGCCAAAAAAAAATGAATAAAGAGGAAAATGACTTAAAAAATCTACATGACATCCACCTTAGTAACATTTTTTTAATTTATTTTATTTATTTATTTATTTATTTATTTATTTATTTATTTATTTATTATATACATACAAGCTGGGGTACAGGTCAGAGGTGTGGGGCAGCGAGAGGGTTCACCAGAGACAGAGTGGGGAGCAGAACAGGCAGATCAGAAGTACACTGCTGAGGGAGCAGTGGGCGAGGCAGGAGAGGTCTGCCGCACTATGTGGGATTCTCCCCGGCTGGGCGGCGTGGAACTCGCGTCACGGCTGCTAACATTTTTAAAGACACATCCCCCAAAACAAGGATAGCGAAGGAAAAGATTAATAGCTGGGATTACATCAAACTGAAAAGAAACATTAATCAAAACAAAGAAACAGCCTACAGAGTGGGAAAAAAAATTTGCACTCCATACAATAGACAAGGGACTGATCATGAAAATCTACAAAGAACTCACACCACTCAACAAAAACAAAGAAAAAATCCAGTCAAAAAATGGGCAGAGGGACTTGAAAGACACTTCTCTAAAGAAGAAATGCAAATGGCCAATAGGCATATGAAAAAATGCTTAACATCCCTCATAATCAGGGAAATGCAAATAAAAACCACAGTGAGATAACACCTCATACCAGTGAGAATGGCACATATTAAAAAAATGGAACAACAAATGTTGGTGAGGATGTGGAGAAAAAGGAACTCTCCTACACTGCTGGTGTGAATGCAAATTGGTCCAACCTCTGGAAAGCTGTATGGTGGTTTCTCAAATTGCTAAAAATGGACCCTCCATATGACCCAGTAATACCACTTCTGGGAATCTACCCAAAGGACACAAAAGCATTAATCCAAAAAGAGTCATGCACCCGTATGTTTATTGCAGCATTGTTTACAATAGCTAAAATAAGGAAACAACCCAGATGCCCAAAAATAGATGATTTGATCAAGAAGATGTGGTATATATACACAATGGAATACTATTCAGCATTCAAAAAAGATAAACATATGCAATTCGCAGCAATATGGATGGAGCTAGAAGGAATCATGCTCAGCAAAATAAACCAGAAAGAAAGAGAAAAATACCAAATGGTTTCACTTATAACTGGAATATAGGTGAACCAAACAAGAAAGAGACATCCAGCAAGGGAGGGGGAGTATACTGTCTCGAAAAGGGGAAGAAAAGAGCACAAGGGACTATGGTGATGGTTCCCCAGTGAATTTGTGGTGGGTAACCTATGGGGAATACACAATAATGTAAAAAATATGAATAATAATAATAAAATCTAGCGGTCCCTCAGAGCCTGGGTTCTTTGGCCTTCTCAACCCTGATTATATTTCCTTGATATCCAACAAAAATGATAAAGTAATAAAAACAAACTTTTGCCTAAATAAGAAATAGTGATATATTTATACTCTTTTGATGATAAACACCATACATACTGTATACCCAAGAGAAAATGGGCTGTGTTTCAACGTGTCAGCATGAGTGACGTTTGGGCCAGGCCATTCTCTGCAGTGAAGTCTGTCCTGTGCATTGTAACATGCTTGGAGTATTCTGGTCTCTCCCTGCCCTTCACTGTGAGCTGCCTGAAATGTCTGTGGACATTGCTCAGTGTCCCTGGGGGGACAAATTTGCCCACTTAGAACCACGTTTTGAACTTAATCTCCACATATTTTATGATTCTTGTTATAATAACAATCAATATTAATAACAATAACATAAAAATGATAAACGTATTTCACACTGAAATATTACACAGCGATTAAAATAATTACATTCAGTTTTTAATCAAGGAAATGAACACTGGATCTCTTGCATTTGGGTAATGTAAATCACCTCTCAGATGACAACAGGTAAGTGTTTTTGAACTCATTTCTCTCTCCTGAGGTTCATGTGGGTTTCTGGACTCACCTGGGTGGAATCTCTGGGAGGATCTTGGGTGGAGATCTGAATTCCTTATTGGATGGAAGCGATAGACACCTGAGCTCTGTACCCAGATGAGAATGCAGGGAGGAGTGAACCATCTGTCCCCTAAGCAGAAATAGGACTAAACACAAACACACACAACAAAAGCAAATCCCTTCCAGCCCAAGACTATATATGCCAGAAGTAAGCAGATGTGTTTACAACACTCTCTATCTGCTCATTAGTACATTTCCTTATTACTCCCACTTCCATGCACACAGTTCCCCTGTGGAACACATTCTGGACAGCAATGGAAAGTTTCTCTCTTCCCAAGAGGTGAGGGTAGAAATCAAATTAATTCCATTTTTTCATTCCTTTATAAACTTGCCTCCTTTTCAGGTCTCTTAATTTCTAGTACATTATCTGATTTCCGTTTTAAATTTTCTAACCAAGCCTGAGATTGGGGAATGTGTCTGGATTAGATTCCTCATGTCTTCAAGGCTTTGGCTTATGCTGGGAACATAACTCCTGGTATCCAGACAGTTGCTGTCATCTTTCACAGCAGGGAATCAACCTGAGATCTTGTGATAATAAATACAGCACTGAACTTATAAGCCTCATGACCCTTTGGTAAAATGATTAGAAGCTTCATACTTCTGTCACATTAATAGCTGTAATTTAGTCACCAATTATAGTGTTCATCAATTATATATTATGTAGGTTGTTTTATCCACTATAACCTGACTTTAGAATTATATAGGAAGTCTGTGATTTAATTTTTAATAACACCCTCCCATTCCATAAGGAGGTACTTTTATGAACACTGTTCTCCATGCAGACAGGGGTCTCAAGGGGCTTAGTCATCTGGCCAAAGTTAAATTCATCAACGTGATGGCCCTTAATTGCAGTTCTGTGAGGATGTGTTACTTCCAGTACTTCCAGTACTCAAATTCGGCATTGGTTCTCAACCAGAACCTGGTTTTCCACTTGAGGATACCAGTATCTGATAAGCTATTGCTGAACACTTACAATGCACAGACCAGAGACTTCCCCAATCCAAAACTATTTCATTCTGCCCCAACTCTCAATAGTGAGGAGAGAAAACTCATTTAGACCAGCACTAACCCTACTTCAGTTACAGGACAGGAAGAGGTGCCCTGCGATCCCCAAACCTGCCTGCACTAAATAGGTTCTGCCACCCACTGCATCAAGTCAAAACAAACTGTACTGCATATACCATTAATGGGAAGGATTTTTAGTACAAATAGTGTCCAACAGAAAGAATAGAAGGGAAAGAATAGAGTTTACAAATCAGGTACAGGAAGTTACCCAATTCATTGTGTGTATATGCCCTGCCAAACAGGGTTGCCAAAAACAAGGCTGCTGAGGCACAAAACCTTGCCAGAATCTAAAGCACCTTCTGGTGGTGCCATGAAGGAAAGGGGCAAAAGAAGCCAAACAAGTCTGGGACAAAATCAATTTTTATTTTAATTTTCAAAATCAAAATCAAAATAAAAGCTGCCATCATCAACCTGCTCAGGGGTTTCTCACCCACATACTTTTCAAATGTTTTCTTACATGTGCCCCAAGTTCCTGGTCCCAGTCCAAGTCTGAGAAGCAAGCACAGCTTCTTCACATCTCTCTTCCATTATACACTCTAAAAGCTATGTCCACTTGTTACCAGAACCCAGCAGGCAAAAGAAGCAGTGGTGTTCTCTCACCCTGCTGCTCCACCACAAGTCAGTTGTGACAGTTGCTCCCCAGAGCCCAGCAACTGCCCTTTTGTCAGTGTGGTATTTGCTTCTCAGAGTCCTTTGATGCAACTGCATACTTCCTGGTCATGGAATGGACCAATCAGGTTTAAGTTATGAGTTGATTGATGCTAAATGGCCCAATCAGCTACATTATTGAAAAACAGTCCAATCAAACTTGTGGGTGATAACCCTGAAAGATGATATAACCCAGGGTCAGAGGGAGCTTAGTATCACATGGCTCTAGCCTCTAAAGAAAGAAGAAGGACCAGACGCTAAAAGAAGAAAAGAAGCATCCAACAGGCAATCTCTGAGAAAGGAAAGGAGGCTGAAGATCTCTGTCAGAGAATGGGCCTTCAGTCCTGTGTCTGACATTGTCTGAAAAGAGCACCAAAGGCGTGGGGCCTGGTGTCTCAAAGAGCTTTCTATTGTTGGTCTAGCCCATCAACTCAAAAGGAGTGGCTAACACTTGGTGTTTCTGACACCACCAGGGGAGGGTGGTGATCTTCACTACCGGCCAGTGTTGTCCAGCACTGCTGGTGACCAGTGGTGACAATCACTGACACTATCTGTGTGAGATAGCCAGCCACTTGGGGTTACAGTAGGCTCTTTGTTTCCCCTATTTGTAAAATGAACCCTATGGTTGTTGTTCCTGGAGCCTAAGGTCTCTTGCAATTGTGCACATAAGTGAGAACGCCCAGACAGTGACTGTCCTTTTATCAGGCACTGTCCATTGTTTGGCTATAGCCCATAGGCCCCTACTGTGTGGGTATTGTATTGCTATAGTCCTTGGTTTTGGTTTTTGGCCTTTGGGGACTTTTTGTCAGCTCTCTTGTTTTAGAGCCTGGGCAGGTGGATAAGCCATTCTGGCCTATCCTGGTTCCCATCCTCCTGCTCCTTACCTACTGCCCTTGGTTCACAGTAACCAGAAGTAGCTGTTTCCACAGCACCATCCATTTTACTCAACTTTCTTCTTATATCCAGAGAACATTGTTACATTGTTAGACAATTTTTTTCAGAGAAACTAGAGGCACTCAGAGGTGGACAGAGAGATGTTTATTTGTCAAACTATTGGTTTCAGTAGGATAGCTCCCAAAAGTCTGAGCCCCAAATAGCAGGACTGGTAAGGTTTTAAACAGTTTGTATGTGGAAACTTTCTATGCTTGAGTGATAACTGGCAGCATGGGGTATGATACAGCTTTGCAGTTTGAGTTTGAGGAACCTTTTAGAACACCAGAAGGGGGTCATGATGACCACGACCATTATTGTAGGCAAGTTGCTCAGCAGCCTTAGTAACTTCCTGCTTCTTTTCCCCCATTTTGATACCCTTACAATCTGTTAGGGACCATCATTAAGGAAGGAGTTTAAGGGCTGAGGTTGCCTAACCAACATCTGGAGTTAATAGTCTCTAAGTGGGGCTGGATAAACCAGGTGACCAAATTAAAAGGGCAAGGCCTGAGAGAAGTAAAAGAATAGAGACCAAATGACCCAGGAGGGCAGCAAGCCAGGAAAGTTCATGGCGTAAGACAGAGGAGGATTGTTCCTAGATTTTAGTGCAGAGCAGGCAATAAGTTAATATAACAAGAACACCACCATCAAAGAGGAATAGGGAAAAAAACAACCAGCAATGGGGGTCAGTGCAACAGTTTGTGAATACTTTACCTGGCGCTTCTCAAGCTTCAGCCATGTGTTGACCTACCAGATTTGGGGTTGTGTTTGGAGGAGGACTGTAGAAGAGTCAGGGTGTCTGGCAGGAGTCTTTTTGCAGTGGCAGCCTGAATTGGTTTGTAGGGCCCGGGCAGGTTGTCCACCTATTGGGGCAGGCTGGTTTGACTTGGGATTATCCACAGAGCGATACCTGCAACAATGTCACCAATGCTGTCCTTTTAGAAGAGCCGCTTCATGGTACTGATGTAGCTAGTGATATGTTGTCCTCGGAGGCAGAGGGGGGAAGAAGTTTTATCTGTCCAGTAAGAACCATTATTTTTTGGTGTTTTGGTTTTTCTTCATATGTGTGCATGCACTCGTGTGTGTGTGTGTGTGTGTGTGTGTATTATTTATATCTTTTACATCATTGTGTATTCCCTGTAAATTCCAACCACAAGTTCATCCGTGAACCATCACCACCATTCCCCCTTGAAGGCTTCTTAGTCTCTGTGAAAAGGAAAGTGGTCCTAAGAAGGGATGGAGAGAGTGAGGAGGTGATAGGTGAGGGAAGGTTATTGACCATTCTACTGGAGCTTTGATGAAAAGTGTGTGAATCACAGGCAGATATGTGGGTGTGCAGTTGTAATCCCCAAGTTACAGTTATGTAAATAGTAAATCAATAACAACTGATAATGTATATTTCTTTAAAGTTCAAAAGTGAAATAAAGTACATGTTTATTTTATCCTCTCAATTGATTCATCGTTTCCTTGAGTATTGATATTTTATATTGAAAATGTACACTTATTAGAACAGAAATTATAAATCAAATTGGAAATATTTTAACCCGTTATTTGGTGCAGTGGAATCTAAAATGCATCACTGTAATCATGATATACTGTCATGCCTTTGAGGCATTAAAATAAGAAAAGGAATCCACTAGAAAATATATGGTCTCTCACTGGGATTACATAAAAATAGAACACTTCTGTACAGCAAAAGAGACATTAACCAAAACTAACAGACACCCTACCAACTGGGAAAATATCTTTGCATACAATACAACCGATAAAGGACTGATAACAAAAATCTACAAAGAGCTCACACATCTCAACAAAAACAAAGTCAACAATCCAGTCAAAAAATGGGCAGAAGAGCTTAAAAGACACTTCTCCAAAGAAGAGAAGCAAATGGCTAACAGGTACGTGAAAAAATGTTCAACATCACTCATAATCATGGAAATGCAGGTAAAACCACAATGAGATACCACCTCACACAAGTGAGAACGGTGCACATTAAAAATACAGGCAACAACAAATGTTGGCAAGGATGTGGAAAAAAAGGAACTCTTCTACACTGCTTGTGGGATTGCAAACTAGTCCAACCACTATGGAAAGCTGTATGGTGATTCCTCAAACTGCTAAAAATGGAGCTTCCATACGACCCAGAAATACCAATCCTGGGAATCTACCCAAAGGACACAAAAACACTAACTCAAAAGTATATATGCACCCATATGTTTGTTGCAGCACTGCTTACAATAGCTAAGGTATGGAAACAACCCAGATGTCCAAAAATAGATGACTGGATCAAGAAGATGTGGTACATATACACAGTGGAATATTATTCAGCATTCAAAAATGATAAACACATGCAATTCGCAACAACATGGATGGAACTAGAAGGAATCATGCTCAGTGAAATAAGCCAGAAAGAAAGAGAAAAATATCAAATGGTTTCACTTATAACAGGAATACAGGGGATCCAAATATGAGAGAGACACCCAGTAAGGGAGGGAGAGGATAGGGGCTCAAAATGGGGTAGAAAAGGGCACAAGGGACGATGGTGATGGGTCACAGGTGAATTGGTGATGGGTTACCCAAGGGGAATACAAAATGTAAAAGATATAAATAACAATAATTTAAAAAAAAAATATGGTCACTCATTCCACTTTAAATCTTGGTCTCTATAGTGCTACATTATTTTATTACATGTGAATCCAAACATTCACTGTTTTCATTTCTATCATTTTACCTTTCTCTCAGGTTTTCCTTCAATATGAAAGATGAAATCAGAAAAGCACCTCTGTGCATGCGTACATGTGTGTGTGCCTGTTTGAAAGAAAAATGTGTTCAAACACACATATGTGCATGCAACGTTTGCACTTGGCCCAAATCACAAAATCTACCCACAAGTCAAAGGCACCTCTGATAGCGACCCCTAGGAAAGGGGTACAAGGGGCCAGGCAAGTGTGGAAGAAACAGAACAAAATCAAAATCAAGATAAATCCTGCCATTGTCTGCCTCTCCAGATGCCTCTCAACCATGTATCTATAAAACATTGTTAAAATAAAAAGGAAAAAATTCAAAGTAACAGAAATTATTCCTTGTTATTTAAAGGAAGAAGCAACATTGTGAAAATGTCTATCCTAGCCAATGAAATATACAGATTTAATGCAATTCCAATTGAAATCTCAATGTCATTTTTCAAAATATACATCATTTGTATTACTGAAATTATATCGATACACAAAAGACCCTGAATAATCAAATCTCTCCTCACTAAAAATAGGGAATAATGGTGATATCACAGTTCAAGATTTCAAACAATACCATGAAAAAAATAATAATTAAAACAGCATAGCAATGAAACTAAACTAGATACATAGCCCACTGGAATACAACTGAGGGCTCAGAAATAAAACCATATGTTTGTGGACACCTCATCTATAATAAAGAAGTAAAATATATACACTAGAACAATGAAAATCTCTTCAATAAATAGTACTGAGAAAATGGACTGCCACATGCAAAAGAATGAGATTAGATAACTTTCACGCAATGTGTTCAAATCAACTCATAATGGATGAAAGAACAAGAAGACCTGAAAACATAAAATATGTAGAAGAAAACACAGGAAAAACACTCCATGACATAGACTTCAGAAATATCTTTGAGGACTCTCATCTCAAGCAAGAATAAAACAGAGGAGAATATAAAAACTGTAGTGCCACCAAACAAAAAGCCTTCTGTAGAGCACAAAAAACAGTAACTAAAGTGAAGGGACACCCTGCTGAAAGGGATTAAATATTTGCACATCATACATCTGACAAGGGGCTGATATCAGAGGTCTACGAAGAGGATATATACTAAACATGTAACCCAATCATAAAATGGACAGAAGAGCTAAGTAAGCACTCCTCCAAAGAAAACATGCAGATGGCCAATAGAATTATGAAAATATGTTCATCATAACTTACCATTAGGGAAATGCAGAACAAAAATACAATGAGATACCATCTCACACCTGTGAGAATGGCCATAATTAAAACACCAGAATCAACAAGGGCTGGAGAGGTTGTGGGTAAAAAGCAACCTCCTGCACTGCTGGTGGAATGTAGATTGGACATGACACTGTTCAACTGTGTTTAAGATCTTCAAAACACTAAAAATGGATGTGTCATTTGACCCAGAAATTCCACTTAAGAATCTACAAAAAAAACTAGAAGCACTGAATCAAAACAGGACTTTACAATAGCCAAAACAGCGGAATGGACAAAGATATGGCATGTACTCTGTGATTACAAATATAAATTCATGACATTTGTGACAACATAGATGGAGCTGAAGGGATTATGCTAAGTGAAATAAGTCAGAAGGAGAAAGATAAATACCAGATGGTTTCACTTATATGTGGAATATAGAGATACCAAACAAAAGGCCAGATAAAGAAAATTTTGAAAGCTGAACATAGATCTGGGGCATCCAGGAGTGTAGAGGGAGGAGTGAAAATAGGAGGGGCAAATATAAAAGATGAGAGTAGAAACATAAACATGGTGAGTTGAGCATATTTTCCAGAAAGAGACCCCCTGGCACAATCCTCACCCTGGATGAGGCTCAGAAGCACAATGTACAGACTCAAGCTGACTATGGAACATTGCAGAGCCCAGCGAAGCTCAGGACAGCTCATCACACTCTTATTTTTATTTTATTTTATTGATATATTTTACATCATTGTTCATTTTTGTACAATGTTTGATTTCTCCTCTCCAGTGTTGTTTCTGTAATATTCCCACAACCTAACACAAGTGACCTGTCACCATAGATTCTTGTGCTCTTTCCACTTGTTTGGATCCCTCCCCACCCCACCTCTGCTGAATGTCTCCGATTTATAGTTTGCCTGATAGTTTTTTTTATCTGATCCCTTGTATTGTTTTCCTATAATCCTCCTATAAGTGAAACGATCCGATATTTTTTTCCTTCTGACTTATTTCACTGAGCATAATCTCTTCCAGCTCCATCCCTGTTGCTGCAAGGGGAACCAGTTTATCTTTTTGACTGCTGAACAGTACTCTCTTGTGCATATATACTGCATATTCTTGATCCAGTCCTCTGTTTGGGGGCATTTAGGTTGTTTCCATATATTAGCTATTGTAAATAATACTGCAGTGAATATAGGAGTGTAGGTTTCCTTTTGAATTAATGTTTTTGTGTCCGTTGAGTAGGTTCCTTGGAGTGAAATTGCTGGATCATATGGTAGCTATTTTGTATTTTAGTATTTTTAGTATTTTGAGGTGCCCCACACAACATTCCATAGCATCACATACTCTTCTTGAAAATATAAAATATATAGATATATAATAAAATATGTAAAATAAATATATATTTAAAATATATATAATATATAATATATAATACATATAAAAATATATAATATATAAATATATATAATATATATAAATATATATGATATATAAATATATAAAAATATATAAATATATATAAGATATATAAATATATAGATAAATATATAGATATATATAAAATATATAAATATATAATAAATATAAAATGGAAACATAAAATATTCTTAAAGAGAAGGTGTCCCTTCACTTTAGAAGGGACTGTTTTTTGTGCTCTACAGAAGGTATGATATTAAATCACTGACATATAGGATGGCCTGCTAGTAACATCTAACTGATACTACAGTCAAAGTGACTAGAAATGAGGAGAGTTAAAATAATCTTCACTGGTTTGGGATTTTTGGCATTCATTGTTATATGTCAGACTGCTATATTTAAAATCATCTGCAGATAATAACCAGGTAACTAGGAGAGGTGGTTTTTGGGTAGTAAAATGGTGACCCTGATTCCATGACCAGACAGGAATTTGAGTTCTCTCATAGTCATCCTTTCATCAAAAAAGATGATAGATGCCCGTATAATGGAGATATATGTAAGGTATGATAGTGATAATAGCATTAACTCGCCATCCTTTCCTTTACAAAAAAATGAGAAGGCGGTGAGTTTTTTCCTTTACAGCTAAAATTCGGTCCTAGTGTTAGCAGCACTGGATGGATTAAAAAAGACATGACAATAACTCAATGACATCTTTTTTTCAATTCCCATCACTGTTAACACTCTTACACATAGACATGAATCCTCCATATTTGAAGAAGTAGATGTACTGCATGAAATGGGAATATTTTGAATTGTAATAAAATATGTGATTTAAATTTTGTGCACAAAATGGAATAGAAAAGAACACAAGGGACCATGGAGATGGATCACAGGTGAATTGGTGGTGGGTTACCCAAGGGGAATACAAAATGTAAAAGACATAAATAACAATAAAAATATATATTTTTTAAAAAATAAATAAATTTTGTTTCAACATTGTGGTGCCATCCCAATGACACCAGGGCAGTTTCCCCATGATTCATGCAGACAGGAAAGAATGAGTCCTGGAGCCCTCGGTGGCTTTGACATGCTTTTATTAGTCTCTTGTAGGGAGCAACCAGGTACAAGTTAGGCAGGGTGGCTGGGGGGGCCAGGAGGCTAGCAAGCCACCTAGCCCCAGCAAATCTTCACCTTCTTGGAGGTCTCTGGTGGCGTCTCAGCTCTCGCTGCAGTAGCTTCTGCGGCATGCTGCTCCCCGCTGCTGCCACGCTCTCCTCCCGCTCCCTGCTTCTCTGCCTTGGGCAAGCAATGCCACACTATGCCACGCTATGCCGCACGACACCATGCTACGCCACGCTATGCCATGTCACGCCACGTCCTTCTTCAGGAGCCCACCATCAGGCACACATGTAGGCCTACAAAGATCCATCACCCAGGAGGTAGGTGGAAAACCCTGACAACTCTTCCACCTACCCTACAATATTATTGAAGATTGCCTGTGATTCTAAGATCATATTAGTTCAAAATATTTATTAAAATATGTCTCTTGGTGAGACTGGTATGTGTGATGATCATGTGGGCTTTGATTAAGGGAGGCTTTGTGTACACTGAGCTGAAGAGAACAGGATCCTACAGAGGAGAATAAAACTAGTGCGCCATGGAGACCGCTGTATGTTAGCATCTTTGTTGTCAGGAGGGTGGTTAATGTAGTGAACACAAAAGGATGATACACTCAAAACTGAAAAGCTTTGTTATTATTCTTCCTCTGTTATAAATTTATATAGGCATCTTTGGTCATCAGGTGTAGATAGTTTGTCATCAAGTGTAGATAGGATAAGTAGCCCTTGATTACTTTTTAACTACAACAAGCAACAAAATATTTGCTATGATCTATGACAATTGAGAGGAATTATTCCAAAAAATCCATGTTGTCTTATTTATTAAGTGAATGAGAATATCTAAATTTTTCTGATTTAAGATTGGAACAAAGTTGGGAAATTAGGAAAACCACAAAGGAATAAGCTGCTAGAGATCAAAAAGATCAGGAAGTATAATAAATTGAGTTACATAAATTGAATAGAGAATCTGAGGTCCAGGAAGAAATTCCGTGATGTAAAATCAAGAAAAATTTCTACTTCTTAATTTGATCAACTAAGCCCAATTTTTTACTATTAGTCTATATTGCAAAGTTTTGGTGGTTCTTGAACCCTAGGACAACTGTCTTTTAGCACTTTTCTTTACAATGAATGCTGTCAGAGCTGCCTTTATGTCTTTGTTCCTCATGCTGTAGATGAAGGGGTTCAGCATGGGTGTGACTACGGTATACATCACCGTGGCTATTGTACTTGAGTGAGAGCTGTGGGAAGCAGCAGAGCTAAGATACACTCCGAGGCTTGTACAGTAAAATAAGGAGACAACTGAGAGGTGAGATGCACAGGTAGAAAATGCTTTGTACTTGCCCTGAGCTGATGAGATCTTACGGATTGAGGAAACTACCTTAGAGTAGGAATAAAGGATACCAAAGAGGGAACCACCACCCAGTAAGACAGACTCAAAATATATCACCATGTTGATGAGAAAGGTGTCAGAGCAGGCCAGTTTGAGCACCTGGTTGAGTTCACAGAAAAAGTGTGGGATTTCCACATTTGTACAGAAGGACAGCCGTAACAACATTAAACTTTGTATTAAGGAATACAGAACACTGATGATCCAGGTCACCAGAACCAGCAGCCCACAAAGTCGGGGGTTCATGATGACCGTGTAGTGTAGGGGGTGGCAGATGGCCACAAAGCGGTCATAGGCCATCACAATCAGGAGAAGGTTGTCCAACACTGCAAACAGAACAAAAAAATACACCTGGGTGATGCAGCCTTCATAGCTTATGGTTTTGCTCTGGGTCTGGATGTTTACCAGCATCTTGGGGATGGTGGTGGAGGTGAAACAGATGTCAGCAAAGGACAGGTTGGAGAGGAAGAAGTACATGGGTGTCTGGAGATAAGAATCTGAGCTGACAGCCAGGATGATAAGCAGGTTTCCAAGCACGGTGATCAGGTACATGGTGAGGAAAAGCCCTAGTATGAAGGGCTGGAGTTCTGCTTCCTCTGAAAATCTCAGGAGGAGAAATTCTGAAAACTGTGTATCATTTGTTGGTTTCATGTATGCCAGTGACTTGCAGGGAAAGGGAAATAATAAGACTTATTTTCACAAACTTACGATATTACCTACTTGAAATGCCTACATTTATATTGTTGTAAGACCTTATTTATAATATTATGTGTATGATTTCCATTCATGGATCATCAATGACACCTCTGATACAGAATTTTGGTACCAATCAATTTTGTTTCTGTGGACCATGTGCTATACAGTTTTACTAATAGATTACTGGATTTCTGCAATACAAGTTGTACACTGACTGTGCTTTAGGCACTGTCTAGGCAGCAAGTGCAGGGTATTGTAAAACAAAATTCTAGTTCAATGATGCAGAAAGATGGATAAGCTCAATATAATTATATAACATTTTAGAAATTGTCAGGTGTTGTGAAGAAAAGGAAGCCAAACATAAGAAGAGAGTGAATTGGGGATATAGTTTCTCTCGGGCACTTAGGGAAGACCTGTAGACTTAACACATTTGAACAAAGACCTCAGGCAAGAGATGGAAGGGCGATGCAAATTTATGTGGGGACATGTGTGCCGAGCAGATGGAACAACCACTGCAAAGTACATGAAAAATTGCTTGTTTCACATATTCAAGTCATAAAAAGTTAAACCATCTGCACAGAAATGAACCTAGCAATAAAGCAAAGAGAGTTACTACTTTATGTAGGGGGAGAGAATCAGCAGCATGAGGAGGAGGAGGAGAAAGGGGCTAAGAGGAAGTGGGAGGGAGGAGAAAGGGGGTGAAGAGAAATTAAGTGAATAAAGAGGAAAAATGACGTAATAAACCAGGTAGTTCTTGAGAGACTAGACTTGGGAGGCCTTCTCAACCCTGATTATACTGTATTGATATAAAGAATAAAAACAAGTAAGAAATAGTGCTATTTTTGTGATCTATTTATGATAAATATCTTACATATTGTACACCCAAGATAAAATGGGCCGTGTTTCTGCATGTCAGGACAAGTGACATTTGGGAGGCCATTCTCTGAGGTGAAGTCTGTCCTGTGCATTGTAAGATATTTGGAACATATTGGTCTCCCCCTGCCCCTTCCTGTGAGCTGCCTGAAATATCTGTGGTCATTGCTCAGTACCCATTGGGACAAAATTCCCCACTATAAGGAAAATAAGTTTAAATCAAGTTATTTTCCCCATTTCACACTACAGGCAGCCCATATTGAAGTGTTTTCCACCAGCAGGACATCCAGCAAACAATGGATGGGCCTTGCACTAGCAACAAGGTATGAGTTGTGTGGCTATGGGCACTTAACAGTGTAAAGGATCTAGGCAGCAGCATTGTTGTTCTGACTCTGTCAGAGTTTAGTCTCTCTTGCTATGTCTGCCTGCCTGTGTATAAGGTCCCTTGTATCAGCATTAAAGGCTGCAAAATCTACCAAAGACTGCAAATCATCTTTTCATCTGTAAGAACTGACAATGAACCTACCAGGCATGGGATGGTTGCACAACACCCACTTAGAACCTGAGTTTGAAATTAATCACAACATATTTTCTAAGCCTAGCTATAATAACTATTTCATGATAATAAGAATTTAATGATATAAAAAATGGCCAAAAGTGTGTGAATATTTCACACTGAAATATTACACAGCCATTGAAATACATGTAATCCTTTTTATAACAAGTAAATGAACAAACCCAGTGAATTCTTGCCTTTGGGTAAAGATAAACTTCCTTTCGATGACATTAGAGTACTTGGCCTCATTTCTCTCTCCTGAGAGTCAACTGGGTTGCTGGACTCACCTGGACAGGATCTCTGGGAGGGTCGCAGGTAGAGATCTGAATTCCTTATTGGAATGAAGTGAAAGAGACCTGAGCTCTATATCCAGACAAGACAACAGGGAGAGTGAACCATCTGTCCCTTAGACAGAAATGGGGCTCGACACAAACACACACACAACAAAAGCATGTCCCTTCCATCCCAATGTTATATATGCTGGGAGTTCAGCTGATGTATTTACAAAGCTCTCCCCATATATGTTCATTAGGCACATTTCCTCTTGTTACTCCAACCTCTATGCACACAATTCCCCTGTGGAAATCCATTCTGGACAGCAATAGAAGGTTTCCCTGTTCCCAAGAGGTCATGTTAGAAATCAAATTAATTCCATTTTTTCACTCCTCTATTAACTTGCTTCCTTTTCAAATCTCTTTATTTTCTAGTACGTTTTCTCGTTTCTGAGTTCAAATTTTTAACCAAGTCCAAGACCGAGGATGGATGTGGATTAGGTCACCCTCGTGGCTTCAAAGCTTTGGCTTGTGCTGGGAACATAACTCCTGGTATCCAGACAGTTGCTCTTATTCTTCACAGAAGGGAATCAACCTGAGATCTCATGATAATTGAACACAGCACTGAATTCAAAAGCTTCATGACCCCTTGCTAAAATGATTAGGAACTTCATAGTTCTGTCATGTTAACAGCTACAATTTAGTCCACCTTTATAGTGTTTATCAATTATATATATATCAATTATATATAAATATTATATATATATATTATGTATGTAGTTTTAGCCACTATAACCTGACTTAGAGTTATATAGGGATTTTATGATTTAATTTTTTAAGAACATACATTCTATGAGGAAGTACATTATTGAACTCTATCCTCTATTGAAGACAGGGGTCTTGGAAGGTTTTAGTCATCTGCCCAAATTTAAATACATCAAACTGAAGACCCTTAATTTCAGTTCTGTGAGTATACTTCCTGTAATCATACTCTGGACTGTGGTTCTCAAACAGAAATGGGTTTTCCCTTTGGGGCCATTTGACAGTGTCTCATGGGCTATTGTGGAACACACAGGCCAGTGACTCCCCCATCCCAAACTGTTTTATTCTACCCCAACTCTCAAGAGTGAGAAAGTGAGAAACTCTAACTCAACCCATACTCAACTTACTACAAATGCAGAATCTGTTTGAGCAGATCCTGCAAGCCTGGGAATTCTGACATCTCTAGAATTCTAGCATTTCTAACAAGCTCCTGGTGAGGTTAGTGCTGCAGGTCCTAGTCTGTGGACCACTCTTTTAGTTGCAAGACAATGCTCCTGTGTCAGAGTCAGATTGATAGTTTCAGGCCTTCTGTACAAAAGTAGTTTTTACATGTAATTTTGAAGGAATAATGTTTTAACTCACACCGGTGGCTGTGACAGATTCTTTGTTTATATCTTTTAGATAAAAGGACATTTAATAATATCTTAATGAAAAAAATAACTTCAGCAGTCTGTAGGGTAAGTGAAAGAGTGGTCAGGATTTTCCACTCTACCACCATTAGATTTAATAATAGGCACCTGCAGTCTTGCACGTGTGCCTCGTGGGGATGCCTGGAGTGTGGCATGTGCATGCGTGAGTGGGCAAAACTGGGCCTAGAGCGATTACACGTATAAGGGCAGCATCACAGAGAGAAAAAGAAGTAGTGGATGAAGAAGTGGGAAAAACAGTGGCAGCAGCAGAGGGTTGGCCGGGGTACAGCAGAGGCCACAAAACAACAGAGCCCAAAAAGCGAATATTAACTGCAGGCTAAGGATTTTGTAATTATGAAGAAATAGTGTTTTTATTCACACCAGTTGCTGTAATAGATTATTTCTTTGAGAGAGCAGTACTTGAGTGATATTAGAAAGGAGTTACATTTAACAGGACATTTAATAATACTTTTATGGGAAAAAAAACTGTAGCAATCAGAATAAGGGTCCCCCAAATATGTGCACATCCCAACCTCCAGAAACATTGAATGTTATTTTTATATCAATGGAGGAATAAACAGAATTAGATTGCTAATCTTAAAACAAGACGATAAGTCGATTAAGACATGGAATCCTGGAACAGATCCATCCCAGCAACGTAGAAACCCTCTAGCTGATCATTAATGGCTTCCAGAGGAATGATTCTAATCTAAAGGAGGAAATGATAAGAAATATAAACATGTGGGGTTATTGGAGACTGGGCACCTAAAACAGAGCTGGGAAGCTGTTCAGCATTAGCCTCAAGGCATGCCCAGCCATGTTCAGCCATGTTCAGGCACATCCATCTCTGGAAACCAGCAGAAACAAAGTTGGCCTGCCACAGACCACAAAGGGTTGAAACTCAAAGTAACCATTGATCTATTAACTCTTCTTCTTGGTGTTGTTTGGTGAGATGTTGGATTCCACAAGTGTAGTTTTGGATTACTTCTGGAAAAGTTTCATCACAGTTCCTCTTACAGCAGCCCAAGTTGAGTTTATTGAGAGATGAAGACATTTCACAGATACAAGGAGGCAAGTTTGCATTTTAAAATGAAAGGTTTATCATGGTTTATCCCATACAACCCAGCAATACCACATTTGGGAATCTATCCAAAGGACACAAAAACACTAATCCAAAAGGATACATACGCCCGTATGTTCATTGAGGCACTGTTCACAATAGCAAAGGTATAGAAGCAACCCAGATGTCCAAAAATAAATGACTGGATCAAGAAGATGTGGTACATACAGAAAAAGAGACATTAACCAAAACGAACACACACCCTACCAACTGGGAAAAGATCTTTGCACACAATACATCTGATAAAGGACTGATAACAAAAATTTACAAGGAACTCACACAACTCAACAAAAACAAAGCCAATAACCCAGTCAAAAAATGGGCAGAAGAGCTCAAAAGGCACTTTTCCAAAGAAGAAAAGCAAATGGCCAACAGATACATGAAAAAATGCTCAACATCACTTATAATCAAGGAAATGCAAA